>LKNJ01004298.1:43318-53964 GCA_002120245.1 Maccullochella peelii | reverse complement strand
CTATTTTTTAATTTTGTCACCGTTCAGTGAGAAACAAAAATTAAATTCACTCTTGCATTTGATTTATTGAGGTTTTCACTGGGATGCCACTCAGGAGGTGGAGGGCTGTGGGTGATGCCAAAGTACACACACCAACACACTACAATAGGTTATTTATTCACTTAGAACATTTAGATTGATGTATGTATGATGTTAGGCATCACTGTCTGTCCCTTTAAATGCCTGATTAATATCAAATTATCATCTGTAACTTCAACGACTGATCCTCCTTATCAAGACCTATGAAGTACTTTTTCTTACTTTCCATCATTAAGGACAATTCAAATCAATGCAGCCAATCACGTCTCACCTGATTGATATCATAATAGATGACTCCAAACTTCCCAAACTGCTCCACCTTCCCAGATATATCATCAAACTGATAGAGATCGATTGGCAGTGGCGTCTCATTGATTACAGCCTGCATGCTGGTGACTCTGAAGCTGTTGTCGTAGGTGTAGTCAAAGCGTGCGTTCACCATCCCGTCCTCGCTGAAGCGGAATATTTGCCGGTCAACAAGTGGGCCGATCTGGCGGTACCGGATGGAGCAGATAAAGCCTTCACTCTGCAGGTTGACAGTCTTAAGCACGCCAGCGGTCTCATCGTATGTGAAACTGACTCGTGTTGAGTCATAGAGGATCTCTGCCAACTTGTTCTGATGAGACAAATAAAACAGTGCAGTATGAGTTTACAATACTGGACTTTGTAGAATATCAGATCCTATTCATCTAGAATCAACTACACCATAAGTTAACTTTAATGACTGCCATCAACTCTTGAGCAGTCTATTCAAGCTGTCAAAGTCCCTGTTCATTCTTTACTGCAGCTGCTACTTACTGTATGCATGTCACACCTCACCACCACCCTAGGGTCCACCTGACTCTGTTTCTTCATGGTTCCCCATGTGCGGGCTGTATTGATCTCTCCCTGCCGTGGCTTTCAATTACACAAAACAGCTTTGATGTAAAAATAAATGTTCTTTCCATCTATTCTCTATATATCCGATTATCCCAATTATCTTGAGGGAAAATAAATCTTATTTATATTTATTAACAATATGTAACTATTCATATGTGGGTTGACTGAACTGAGAATAACGATTTACAACTGATGAACAAATGATAAATTAATGTAATAGTCCGAATTTTGCTATCAATATTAAAATTTAATTTTTATTGCAAAGAAAGTATAGGATGATACTGCTATGATACTGTTACAAATATAAAACATTGTATTTAGTAGTTATAAATTATGCACTTGAAAATAAACACATAAAAAATACAAACATAAATTTACATAGAGATAAGTCTTAACAATTATTTTTTTATAATTAATTATGTTAACTGCGTAAAAACGTAAAATCATATACCTGTCTGCGATATTTGTACAGTATGCTTCGGCCAGTGCCTAGATGGGCAACTCTGAGGAGCTGGAGAGAGAGAAAAAGCAGTGGAGATGAGCAGTTTAGTTTGAAGAATTAAAATGATGATCAGACTAATGGGTCAAATTGTCAGAACTGACCATGGCTGGACTTGAGATACAAAAAAATGTAGGGCTGCCTTACAGTCTTATAAAACAATATACTGTAGATTGGGAGTGACACAGTCTGCTAAAAATATAATGAGAAATCATTTTCTTCATTATAATCAAGAAAAGTATTTTCCAGTGTTTCGTGCAGCGTAATAGCTGTTCCTATGAAGAGATATGAATTCCAGTTTCATTACACACACACACATGCACACCTGTCCATCTTCAGAGTAGTCCACAGTAACAGAGGCGTTGCTCTCTGGGGGGTTGTAGATGTTCCTGTAGTATCCTATGGACCTGATGGTCTGCATGGTGTGTCGAGCCACACTGGGCATGGTGACTGCTGACAGACGGTCCCCTGAGTCATAGTCGAAGATGTACTGGTGCTGGCTGTGCAGCAGCAGGACCATGGACTGTTAGAGAGAAGGCAGAACAACAATTAAACAGTTTACACACTGCTGTGGAACTTCCTTCTTCACACCATATTGCTTTTGCCAGATGGACATAAAAATAAAAAAAATGAAATAATATAGATATTGACTAGTTGGAGACAGGAGGAGCCTCTATCATATCAGGGAAGCACTCTAGTGAGAGGCAAATATATATTTAACCACAGAAGTTGTTGACTGGATGTTTGTATTACACATGTAGCTCCTTAATCAAGCACAGCTGACAGTACATCTTATAATCTGAGTGGAGCATTGCATTAGATCGGGCAGAGCACTGAAGTAAAGCTGTCGTCAGCTACTTCATTCTTTACCATCACTGGCTCGTTCATCAGCTGGCTTGGCTACCAGCTGACTGGTAACATCCAATCATAATTCAATGATTAATACAATTAATCAGGTGTACACGACAGCCTTTATTAACCTGACACTTCTCACTGAGCAATCTGCTGATTCGCTCATGCTTTTCATGCAGCAAGGCAGAAAGAAAGGGTGGGGTGGTGGATGGGTGAGTAAGCCTATCAGACTTTCATGCAGATCTTAGTTTGCATCCCCTTACAGGCCTGCAATTAATGCTGTCCTTTTCATTGCCTATAACCACAATCTTTCCCCAAGTGTTTTAGTTACCTAAACCTAACTTAACCATTGTTTATTTGCCATAAACACAAGCTTTCCCTAACCTTAACCATTCTAGAGAGTTGCCATGTGCACATGTTGTAGAAAGCGAGAACTTGAGAAACACTGGCATTGGACATGCAATTTTCAATTTGCAAAATAATCCAATATTGATATTCTTCTCTGGCAATACAGTTGGTTTATTAAGGGGTTTGCTGCTCAGATTATTTAAGGTCCCCTTGAAAAGCAGAACCTTTTCCACCAAATGTCATTGTATAAGCAATTTCTATAAATGATCAATTCCTTGAAGCAAGTGTGTCTAACTGAACTGAAGCTGCTGGCTGCTTCATCAAGGTCATCAACACTTCTTGGCTTTTGAAAAATTGCCAACATGTCTAATTTTTAAAGTGCTTTATAAATACAAGTATCATGTGTTGAAAGTTGAAAGTTGAAAGTTGAAAAGTTGAGCTTTCTACATAATAGATTGTTATTCAAAAATAATAATTTGTATTTGACTGAATAGACAAACTGAACCTGACATTTGGTACTGCCAGAGTCTGGACCCATGGTGACTGTGCTGTTATTGAAAGTCACACACGAAAGCACACAGAGAGCAACGACACACACATTATGAAACGATTTTGATAAAATCAGCAAGTGAACAGGCTATGGCCTGCACATTTTCAACTAACAACATTTCCTATAATAAGCGGACATGACAGAACAGGTCAAAGAAATTGCTTTCACACAGGACACAACATGTTTGCTGGACATACATCTATCACAACATTTTTCCTCAGCTTGGACGCCCTGCTTCTTCATGTATCCCATGGGCGTTTTCCACGCTGCCCTGGCATTGGGGCTTGGGGCTTAGCACACATACATCTGCTACAGGATGACGAAAACTGGACTTCTGTGTAGAATAATCTGACACCAATTTGCTCCAGGTGTCCAAAACACTTCACTTTGACAAATCCTCTGGGAACCTCCTGCACTATAGTAAGTAGTGGACGATAATCTGAATTGTGAGGAGAACGCAGCTCTAATCTATAAGAAGGGACAGCAGAATTATTTCCACTACTGCTGCTTTACATCTGTATGTAGAACTGAACAGTGCTGTGCTACTGCATGTTTGCTTTCCTCATGCTCTCTCTTTCTCTATCTCTCTCTCTCTCTCCCCCTCCCCTCTCTCTCAACCCAACCGGTCGAGGCAGATGACCGCCCACCCAGAGCCTGGTTCTGCTCGAGGTTTCTGCCTCTTAAAAGGGAGTTTTTCCTTGCCACTGTTGCTTGTGCTTGCTCTTGGTGGGAATTGTTGGGTCTCTGTAAACATAAGGAGTTAGCCTAGACCTGCTCTTTATGGAAAAGTGCCCTGAGATAACTTTGTTATGATATGGCGCTATATAAATAAAACTGAATTGAATAGAAGTCTTCTTCTTTGCTGGGTGTGTGCTCATTGCCTCAGGCAGGTGGTAACAATCCCTTTGACCTCCAACTAAACAGGTCAGAGAAGTGCTTAATATGTGATTCTATTAACCAGCTAAACTGGCTCAGGAAGTGAGTCAGGAAGTGTGCTTTTTTTGTGTGCATTTTTTCATCTTTAAACTCTTTTACTGAATTAAACTGATCTGATTTATGATGTATTATTGTGCATTAGCGTTTTTATGTCTTTTATACACCATTTCATTGGGTTTGTGTTGCCAGGATGCAGCTTGAGGCCAAGTGTAATTCTTGTAGAGTGAACTTATTTAGATATTCATTTGTTCTTCGTTGTTGGTTTTTACCTTTGTGTTTATTTGACTGTAAGACCTTTTCTCCCTTGGGACAACACAGATATTGAACTGTAGTTGATTAGACTACTTACAGTAGTATCGGGGAAGTACATGAACATTCCACCCAATCAACCGTGCTCATGGTGTCATAATACATACATGTATGTTGCATCCACATAGATGCAGTTACGATGCTGTATGTGTGCCACTGCGCATGATGAATTCTGCTTTTTGACACTGTATTTCCCAAAGAGGCTTCCAAGTATTTTCAGCAAGGAGAGACTGTGACAGACAGAGGAAGGAAGTGAATGAAAAACAAGTGCAAGAGAAGGTGAGGATGTGCACAGAGTGACACATGGAGTAATAGAATATGGCTCACTTATTCACTGGGGGGAATTATCTCTCTTCTTTCTATTGGTCTCTTCTTCACGTCCCATGTTTTGTCATTTTTTTGTGCCTCCCCTTATATTCTTCATCTTCCTCTCTTTCACTTGCCTTTACTTCAGTTCCTCCAGTTTCTCCTGTTTTATTCATTGACTAGGGTCTTCGTTCATTTTTTTCAAAACTGTCACTCAGATACTCAATACGTTTTTTCTTTTTCTTGGGATGCTTCCTTATAGTTTCCTCGGCCTGTTTTCCTTTTTGCCTCCATAAAACATAACTCTACACAATATGGATTTTTTAGAAAAGCACTACAAATCATCAAAATGTGACAAAACATGTGATTCATTTAAGATAATCTACTTTTTCTACATCTCAGTCAAACTTGTTCAACTTTGATATTAAATCAATCACTTGGGAAAATTGTGTACAAAGGGGCATTAAGTAATCTATGACTTGACCCATATCTGTGACTAATGGGATGTTCTGACACGCCATTTATTTTGGTCATGCAAATAATGACTGCTGTCTGTCAGAAACAAAGGCACAAGTAGTATATCATTGGTAAAGCACCACAAAAACTCTAAAGGAGGTGAATAGTGAGCATTTAAAGTGTCTCCTACCTGTAGTCAGTGTTGGTTTCTTTCAACTATATCCACGATCTTTCCCCAATCTTAATCAAGCAGCTTTAGTTACCCAAACCGTGAACATTAAGCTGGCGTGGCATTTTCGTAAAGATAATTTGCTATGACTTTGGAAGGCACTAACAAACAATTTCGCCTTGCCAACAGGGGCATCAGATCAGAAAACGCACATATGGGTTGTTTTCGAGAGTAATGATAAATGATGTGTTTTGTTTATTTTGCCAGTCATTATCACATGACCAACGCTCCACACTAAGTCATGTGATGACTCCAGAGTCAGCTCAACTCGCTGAAGAAGACTGAGATGTGGTTGAAAGCTCCAAACAAACCAGCTAGTGGACCTTTGAGCTGACACTATTTTGTCACACATACTGATCCCAAGGTCGAGAACGAACTTTGATGCTCAAACCAAGTTTGAAGGAGAACTATGTTTGGGGGCATTTACTTGACTGACAGTTAATTGAGGTGGTTTGTGGTCAGATGCTTCTCCTTCTGCCTGTCTACAGATACATGAGCTGAGCTCGTCTTCGATATACATACAGTGCCTCTTGCATTCTCTCCCTTTCTCTGCAGATGACACCCAAATCTACATTCACTCATCTCTGTTCAAGCTCATGAACAGAGATGATCCTGGCCATGTCAAAGGATGGCCAGCAATGACTGCAGCATTAGATAGCTGTAACATTGTTGCTGTTTTAAATAAACATGTTACTATACCACCTTCCCTCCATCTTCTCCCGAGTTTGCTCATTTTTACACTGCCAGATGGATTTGTATCGCTGAGATTAGATTATTGTAAATTATTGTTGTTCTCAGGCCTATCAAACACCCAGTGGCTGTAACTTTCTCATATTTCATTGTTTAATTGCTGATTTTATTTTTTATTTGAATATATATTATTAATTAAATATATTATATAAATAATATATTATTGTAATTGATTGCACCTTTTAAAATGCATTGAGACTACTGTAACAATGTAGTAAAACCTGCTTACTTACTCTCCTTTTCTTTCTTTTAGTCTTCTGACGCTGTTATTTATCTCTCATTATTTCTTCCTCCCTCCTTATATCTCTCATACTCTATCACTCCTGTTCATGCTTGTCTGTCTTCATCCACAATTGCTGTTATTTTTCTCTCTGTCTCAGTCTCTCCCTCTCTCAGTCTAACATGCTTTAACTAAGCTCCCGCCATCCCTTGGGTCTTGTTTCCACAGTAGTACCTCTGTCTTTGCAGACTCCCTTAAATATCCCTCTCTGTCTGTATCATTCCTTTCTTTCACCATGAACAAACAAGGCCCATTGCTGTTCAGTGTCAGGCTCTGTGGCTGTCTGCCCCTCTGTCTTCCCGAGCTAACAAACACAAAAAGTGTCTGATTTATCCCTCCTGTCTCCTCCTCTTCGTACTATTTGGTTGCTTTTTTTACGCCCCAGCTCTTGTACTACAACTAACCCTTTCTTGACTTTCTTAAGAGACAATGTGGGTTGTCTATTAAAGTCAATCTCTTTCTCTCTTTCCTTCTCTCTTCCTTCAGTCACCCCTCTTTTCCTCACCTGTCTCCTCTTTTCCTTCACAGACAATGATAGATGTCTTCTTGAGTGCATTACTTTTATAGATATTTTAATGCTCTGTCCTCCTTTAGTTTATTTATAATTTATAAGAAACCAAGTCAGTCATCTATTTTAAAGCCATCTATTTTCAACAGTAAAATATGTCTCTCTTTACCCCTTGGGAGCACTATGATCACTGGGAAATAAGGTTTGACTTTGTTACAGATCCAGAATTGCCAGGTGTAAGTTAACAGATGCTACTTTGCCTTTCCAAATTTTCATTACCATTCAATGTCACTGTAAACCTGTCAATCTGAAATTCATTCACATTGAAATGTAGTGAAAGGAGTCAATGCCAAATTAGCTTCCAAGCTACATAAACTATGACCTGAGCCCCTGGATCCAAAGTCAGACGTTTCATCACAGTACTCTTAGAAGGGAAGAAAAACACATAATTTACTGCTGAAAATGAGAGGTATTCCTTTTCTTTCTTTTTTTAAACTGTTCTATGTCTCTTCTATCCTTTACTCCTTTTGTTTCCTCCTTAAGAGACAAGGGAGCTGTGTTTCCATTCCTTTTTAACTATTAGAAGCCATTTCTCCTCCTCTCTCTAGGGGAGGTGGGCTGTCTGTTTGTAAGTACAGCCTTTGTGGCTGGTTTCCCTCACTAACTTTGTGACAGTACATTTTACACAGGGGAAAAAGCTTCAATTAGTGTTGCTTACTTTGCTTGACCAGAATCCATGGCAAACACAGTAACCTTGCTTTGTGTGTGGAAAAAACAGAGAACAAACTGTGTGTGTGTGTGTGTGTTTTGGCATGTCATTTATCTTTTTTTTCATCATGTCTCTGCGGAGTTGAGCAGCATTTCTATCACAGTACCTCCTTGAGAGAGGGTGTGTGTGTTTGTATGCATGCATGTGTGCTATCTGGTTCTCCTTGAGTATGATGGTTATGCATATGCAGCACTACTTCGTTTTTTTTGCGTTGTCCTTAATGAAATACACAGCATATACATGATAAGTGACCCTCACACAGTGATGATACAATGATCATATATGCACACATCAACTCTTAATTAAAGTCTTTGAAGTCTGCCAGACACCATGTTTTCAGTTGTATATGTTAATACTGTAGTTAGTGATATGTGTACGTGTGTATATATGGCTTTCACTGTGTCATCCTGTACCTTATCCAAGTAAGTGTAGCTCCACGTCTTTCCGTCAGCAAAGACTCTGGAAATGATTCTTCCCTGACTGTCGTACTCCCACCTCTCTGTGGTTGGACCCCTCTGGAGGCCTGTCACCTGCCCCGTACTGAACACACACACACACACACACACAAATATAAGGCTGGTTGTGTCATATTCAAGCCATGTGTTTCCAGCTAAAATTGAGTTAAAGTGTCAGTGCCATTAAGAACACTGTATGTCAGTGTATTAGTGCTACAGCCCTGTAGTTCCTTTATAATGTTAAGGCAGTCTCAGAGGCTGTTTTAAAGTCACATGTTCCATACAGTCCCGAAACATGTACAACCTTCACCTTAATGGCATCACTGCATTAACACCCATAACAGTTTCATATATAAGTAGTATACAACGAATAGACTAGGGGTGTCCAAACTATGGCCAAATAAAATAAAAAAGATATATTTGGCCTGCTGGGTATATTAAAATACAGTTCCTATTGTGAACTCAAGCTGTCACTATCACCATATGGGCACATTGTTTACATGCTTTTTCTATACCAAAGAGGGTTTGCCAGTCTACAATGTAATTCTAATATTTTGCCCCCTTGGTGTGGACAAAATATTGGAAATACCTTTCAAATGCACTCCAGTACAACACGACCACCCAATATGACCTCAATAATAATCATGAAGTAGAATTATCACCTTTCTGACAGTGTACTGAACATTTCTAAGCTTTGTGAAAATAGAATTCATGGTAGAGTTATTGTATTGGATTGCATTCAATTGTACAGGGGTACCTAATAAAGTGCCAAGTGGGTATATCTCCAGTTTCCCAAACGCCTACATTTCTGTGAAAATGGGGGAAATATACAACTGTGCTCACATCACTGATCACAGAATTTAACCAGCACTTTCAAGATTTCGCTGCCATTGAGAAGGACATTAACCTGTTCTCTAAGCCTCTCTCCGAAGTCCCCATCAGCAGATCCCACCGTCAGAGTTCTACAGGGGTTTGGAAGTCCAGATTTCCTCAGATGAGGTGCCATGCCAAAATGATGCTCTGTTTATTTGGCTCTACAAAATGCGAGCAAAACTTTTGTCTTATGACACTGAACAAGAACGGACTGAGGTCCACGATAACTGACCATCACCTCTGTGATGAATCTCTTTACACTTGACCTGACATCAGTTCTTCAGTCCAAGGTTCAGCATCACTATACCCATTAGGAGTGATATTTACTGGTGAGGGAAATTTATTAGTGATAAAATCTAGATAAAACCGTATAGCACAAAGTGCTTTAAACACACTCCTTAAGATAGATAGTCTCTTAAATTTAAATGGGTCATGGCCCAGGACTGTACTTTTTGCCCATGGCATGAAAAGTTTGGACACCTTTACTATAGACCTTTTGTTTTGTCCATATAGTTGTTTGTAAAATTACTACTTATAGTATGTAGCTGGTTTGGGTATGTTTCACAAAATGTAATGTTAACCACAATTCCTCAACAGAATCTAATGCATGTGTGTGGAAATACTGAGACAACCCCTTTTTAAATGAGACCTTGTTGAACTTTCCTTCAGCACCCAATACCTATCTAGTCTTTAACCTATACGCTACAGCTTCATGTAGTTGAGTGAAGTAGGTGGACACCCTAAAATAATAAATACCCCGGTATAGAAGGGCTTACCTGGAGTATGTCAAGTTAACTGACAATAGCTTGGTGCTGGGAACCCAGAGTGTCGGATGGCCTTGGGTGTCATAGATGATCTTTAGCAGAAACTTCCTGTGGTCATCATAAATTTTCTCTGTTCGCAGCGTACGATCGTAATCCACAGACAGCAAGTTCCTACCATTCACCTGAAGGGGTGAAGACACACAAATAATCAATGAATAAAGAAACTCTTGTGATCATATAAATGTTTCAGATGAAACAATGCTTAGTATCGGAAACTGATTGTATTACATGCAGCTATGCTGAATCCCTGCTATGCTCAAAGTCTCAACATGACTAAAAGCCTAAGACCGTTAAAGGCCCCAATATGCTGAAATGTTGATTTCACCTCACAATACCAAAGCAGACAGATCAAGAACACTGTTTTATCCTCAGAGCCATAGAGGGATTAAAGTTGTTAAGTTTGTCTTGAAGGTGGCACTAATGGAAAGGTTATGATATAATTAAAACCAAAGGGTTTATTTTCCTGGGAGCATGAATATACTGTGCAAACCATGGCAATCTGCTCATTATGTTACAAGCTATTTTGTGTACATTTTGTCCTGAGAAGATCATGGAGTGTCCAAAATGTTTTTTTGTGTACAAGTGGAAATCAGTGCTGGAGCACAGGTCAAGAGGTTGCCAAAAACGAAAAGAATCATCCAGCAAATTTCTTGACTATCTGCACAGACAGAACCACGAATTGACTGCTCAACCTTAGCCACACTGCTTGGTTTTAACACATTTTGTTATCTTTGACCAAATGCGG
>LKNJ01004298.1:15482-43250 GCA_002120245.1 Maccullochella peelii | reverse complement strand
AAGTGTCCTTGGGCAAGACACTGAACCCTAAGTTGCCCCCGGTGGAGGCCAGCATGGCAGCTGTGTCCCCATTGGTGTGTGTGTGATTGGGTGAATTAGACTACTGTTAAAAGCTTAGATTACTGTACAGCGCTTTGGGAACCGTTTCAATGGTTGAAAAGCGCTAGATAAGTAAAAGTCCATTTACCAAATGACACACATACTGTGACATTAAAACACAGAATGATGGGGGATCCGTAGAGGTTCCTTGTTATAAAGGCTCAAATCTTACAAAGTCTATTTTTTCTGTTCTTTTGAATTATTGGTCCACAAAAAACAAAATGCAATAAGAATGCTTCATGATGAAGGATTAGCCACCTGGCTAAACAAACAGACAAACAATAAATAAGCCCAGGTGTTAAATTCTTGGCTGTTCAATTCAATATCTGCACTTCAGCCAGTGAATTAAAACAAACTTCTGATCCAATACCCATAAAACACTGTAGCATCACAGAGCCAGCTTGCCACTGTTTATTGCTTTCTAAATGACGTGCTGTTTGTTCAAACTCCAATTTACAAAGACAGATAACCCTGGTTCAGCTTTAAACTCACCTTATGGATCCTTGAAGCAAGGGGAAATACTAAGAATTAGCCAATCAATTGTTTTACAGACCCCTTTCATTAAATAGAGAGTATTGCTGGAAAATGTTCAAGAGTCCTTTTTCTCATCTTTTTATTCAGCCACTCATTCATTTGGAAATTAGCACCAGTTGAATGTAGCGAGGTGAATTAAGGGGGCAGAGAAGAAGGATATTTGGACAGTGGCTAGTAGCCAGCTGGATGAAAAACAAGACCATTGGGATAACAGCCAAAAGCCATGCAGAGTGTGAGCCACACCATATCAGGGGAAACAGGGGAAAAAATAATTTTGCTTGTTAGCATGGCCTGTCATGTTCACGTGGATCCAGGCAAGAGTTACTACATTTTTGAAAAACAAGGTCACGTTGGCCAGTTTCTAATTTTAGGGTTAGGACTTGGGTCTTTGGTTAAGGTTGGAACTGGAATTATAAGGTATTTGGCATTTGTGTGTGTATAAAGAGACAGTGACTTTTGTATTCAATAATTTAAATATTATATTATATATGATTACATATATATTATTATGATTATAAACAATATTTTATAACATAATATAATTTTCATTTATAAACAGATTAATTGCTTTCATCTGGTCGGTATGATGCTCTTACAACATCCTAAAAGTTTAGTGTAGCATGGAATGTCTGTACATTATATTGACAAAAATGACAGTGAAAGTCAAATACATGATTTTAAACATGATAAAGAAATACATCTATAAATTAAAAATCCCATCCAACTGTCCCACATGATTCATTTATCATCACGTAAAACTTGCCAGTGACATTCTGTGCCTGACAGTAGTTGTTTTTTATTACTTTAGCTTAAACATGCAGTTTTCCCATTAACTTGTGCATATTCCTCAGTAGGATTAGCACACCATATAAACACAGTTTGAATATTAGCATTTAGTAGAAAGGCTGGATTAAAGGTCACTGCTGTTAATCCAGCCCCACAATCACCCCATCATCATTAACAGCTTAAATTGGCATCTTGTTCCTGCTGCGGGACAGCTGGACTGTCATTGTGTTAGTGAAGACAAATTCTCATACATTATTCACAAACGTGTAGCTGACATATTCAGTATACATATTGTATTTATGCTCACCTTTGCACACCCATTTACAAAAACATCTACCTGAAACCCATTATTGCTAGCTCACAATACAACACTCCCCATTAACACTAGTAGACCATGCCGTTACATTCATTAGGGTTTATTGGACCATGCTGAGAATAGCACCACTGTGTGGAATAAACTCTCCCGAGGCCACATGACTACAACGTTTCCTCCTATTAGGCTGGGCTAGTTGGAAAGAACTTAATGTAATGCTCAAGCACTACAGACAAATTCTTGACCCTTTGTTTGTAAGAAGTACAGACACAAATCCATAATAGACAGAAACAGAAACCCCTCTGTAACCCACACTGCGCTGCTCACAGAGGGGGGAAAATGATAGGCGTCACATGACTCAGTGGTTTGTGAGCATTGTTGTTTTATAGCAAGAAGGTGCTGAATTTACATCTAATGGCCAGCTGGGGCCACTCTGTGTGCAGTGTGCTTGTATGTCCTCTCATCTATGTGGGTTTCTCCTTCCAACAGTCCAAAAACATGCAAGTGAATTTGAAACTCTGAATTGCCGTCGGTGTGAATGTGTTAGTCTATACACTATGTGCTAGCCCTATGATAGACTGGTCACCTGTCAAGAGTGGACCCCATCTGTTGCCCAGTGTGTGCTGGGATGCATGTGGATAAAAATAAACACTTAAAAATGTCCTTATATCTATGTCTATTTGTGAAATGTTTATCTAGGGCTCATGAATGTGAGGGGGGTGGGGGAAAAGTAAAGTGTTACCATCAATTCTACAATAAATATATGATTATTTGAATTGGTCCCTATCCATTGAACCATGTGGACTGAATCAAACCCCAGGTCACTAGTCAGTGAAGAGAGTTCTCTGTTTATGGAAAGCTTCAGCTGGAGAGCACTCACCCTGAGCTTTCTCCCGAAGACGATGACTTTTCCACGTGTCTGTTCCTTCCTGAACCTCCACTCCACCAGGTTCTGGCCATTCTCTCCCGGCAGTGTCATGTTGCGTCGAGCTACAGTTGGGTTAGCAGCACCTAGAAATGGGTATGAAAAAGATGTGAATACCAAAAGTATTTTATAGCGAAAAAGTCTAAACCAGAATATGCAAAGCAAAATAATCAGTGAATCAATGTGTGCTGCTCAAAAGCATGCCATCTGCAGTGTGTGTAAATGTTAGAGTGAGGACTGCTGGGTGCTTACTTTATTTGATAATTTTATACTGTTGAGTCAGGCCCTGTAAATTAATTGAACTGTTCCTGGGTGTCCTGGGTGCTGTGCGTACAGGTACTACCTGCACACCTTTTTATAGTGGATGGCACATCATCCTAATCAAGCTAGTACTGTAATATTACTGAGCTCTTTCATTTCTTAAAACATTTTTCTCAAAATAGCAAAAACAGTTAACTTTGCAACATTGTACATTGTGTCAGTGTGGATTCGGATCATTTACAGAGGCCATTAGCCTCTCTGGAGGGTTTCATTTATATGTACCAGTATATACCACTTCGGACTTTTAATGTTCCTATCTCGAGATGGGGTCTGTATGTGGTTTAAATCTTCAATCACATATCATATTGATCACTTTTCATTGTTACTATTTTCCAAAGCATGTTGTAGTGTTGTAGCTTCAGACCATCATATGAAAATCAGCCTGCAGAGACTTGACACTTGCTTTAGTTGGTCATCAGTCACTGTGAGCATCACTTCTGTACTTATTGTTGTGAAAGTTATATTGCGGCAGTTTGGTAGCTCAGCTGCCAATCTGAAAGATCTGCACTATATTACTATGCAAAGATAACAAAATGCTGACATAAATAAAAGCAGCCATGTTAAGTTTGACAGATCACCAACAGTATATCCGTTTCAAGTCTCTAGAAGCTGATTTTTACACTTTACTGTGCTGAATGCAAACCAGTGGCTGTCTAAGTAAGAAGAACATGTCTTATTTGAGTCTTAAACACTACTGTGGTGCTTTGGTAAATGGTCAGCAACAAAGTAAAGTATAAATGATTTGCAGTAAATGCACTAAAATGTGAAAACACTAGTATGACTTGAGAGATGATTAGATCAAAGGCATTAAAATGTGTTATATTGTATTATTATTGTAATATTTTCTGATACAGTGAAAATCAATTCCTAATGTGTCAAATCAAACTGTGAGCTGAAAACACTGTATCATTACAGCTGGACAAGCAGTGGCTTGAACTGAGTGACAGAGTAGAACAACTGAAAACATGACATTGTGAAAAAGATCATAGTGGGGTATCAGTGTCAAACAGGCCCATCAGATGGTGTTTACCTGCAGAGATTTGTGTTGGCATCTCAGAGAGCAAGGCCTCTGACACAGCATGACAAACCATACAAAAACTCTTGGCGGAAAACCATTTACATGGAAATCTGGTACGCAGCATACTGAGCAATATATACCACAAAAGCATTCACCATGTAGATAGCTTACACCCAATGCTTTACACATACTGTGCAGTGTAAATCAAGATAAAATATATACATATATATATCAGATTCAGATATTTGATTTTTACTAATCTGTAACGGAATAATTTTGACATGAAACCTGTGATTAGTCCATGTTATACATTCAGGGTAATGTGCTTAAACCTGCATACCTGCCAGTATATGGGGCTCTGTCTGGTAGTGTGTGTCCATTCCATTGGCATAGATGACCCTCAGGGAATGGTCTTTACCCACCTGGTAGCTGTTACGAAGCTGGTCTGTATGAGAGGGAGACAGATTTCATGAATGTACCATATCAATATTTCACATTCAAATTTCAAGGCATTCGTTCAGAAACACTGTATTAATACTTGACTGAACTGAGGATGGAAGAGAGAGAAAAAAAAACAAAAAGAGGGGAGCATGAAAGTGCAAGAGAGGGAGGGAGATAAAGGGATAAATGTAAGGAGAGAAAACAGTACAATTAATTTCCGTGGACAGTGTTTAAACCTGCTAATGGAGCACAGAGCAGGTATTAACACCCCCCAGCCTCTTTTAATTAGGTTTCCCTTGACCTCTTGCAGGACTAATGGCTGAGTGTCTGAAAGTGTGTGTGCACACGTGTGTGTGTGTGTGTGTGTGTGTGTGTGTGTGTGTGTGTGAGAAAGAGAGCGGAATTGTGTTACTCATGTTGTGGGGACATAAATCTGTTCACACAGTCACATTGTGGGGACTTGCCTTGCTTTTGGGGACAAAACACAAGTCCTCATAATGTAAATCATAAGCGTAAGGGTTAGGCAAGTACTGGTTATGGTTAGGGTAAGTCTCCAGGAAATGAATATAAGTTAATACAATGTCCTCTGAAGTGATGGAAACATGTGTGTGTGTGTGTGTGAGAGAGAGAGAGAGAGGCTCTCTTAGACATTTTACTTCTTCCTCCTTCCTTCTGATATACATCAGGTAAATGATCCCTCTTTGAGTGATTGTCTTTTTTTAACAACTAATCAAAGTATTTCCTAACAAACCTTTTTTTGTCAACTTATTTGCCATCATTTTCTAAGTTCACATTAAAAAAGAACAGAAAACGCTGACACCTTTGATGCCACAGTTATTTAACAAGTTAACACACTGATAGAGTGTTGTGTCTTCTTTTGTTAAACATTTTAGTAGTGCACAGTACGCAGGGATTGTCTTCAGCAATTATTTTCAAATGTTCTCACCTTCTAAATTAGCTCAAGTTTTTACTCCATCGTTTCACCAGGATCTTTTTTTCCAAGATCTACCAAATTTTATTTTACATAAACATGGGAGGAAAAAATACAGCATTGGTTGACTAAATTCTTTATATAAATTGTCTGGGGTCAAATAATTCATTACAAAGATATTTTAACCGCTGTGTTATTTTTTGATGGTGATTCTATGTGGTGGTTTAATATTGTGGGTCTGCTTGGTGGAGCTGATCCTTCACCCCCACCCACCTACATCAATTTTCCAGCATAAAGGAAAGCTTTGCACAATATGTAATGAATGGGGGGAGAGAGCACATCCAGCTTTTAGAGCCAGTCCATGATAATGCATTGGCATTAACATTTACTGTATTTGTCCTTGAAGAGCATCATTTTCAAGCCCTGCATTACCAACATGTTCACAACACTTTCACAAAGCAATCAACAACAACATCAAAATGACATAATACAACATAAAACAGCTATATTAGCTTGTTTACCATTTCATGTCTGCACCTACACCTAATGTGATTTCACATTACCTAGACCACTTGCACACTGTGCAGTTTAGATGATAGCGAAGAGGCGAAACGATAAATAATGTACATGAATTGATGGAGAGGCTTGGAATAACTTATTACATTCCAATCAATACTGCTGTGCTCTGAGGGAGAATCTACTCTGTTTTCCCTCACACTCTGGGCACATGTAGCTTGCTCTGAAACAAATCACTGCCGGCCACTCGAGGCCTCACTTCAACTGGCTCATTAGTTCGGATTTAACAAGGGCATCAGTGCTAAATTATTGTTTTCCCTCACCGTTTAGGCCACATGTCTGACATGAAGGATGATGAGGATGGTGGAAGTAGATTCTTTTTTTTCCTTTTGCAGTTCACCTCAAATCTAGAATTATCAGAGGTGGTACACTGACAGATAAATCCATAAGTCACTTCCTCATCTCAGGTCTATTCTTAAAAGGCAATTTTCATTATCAACTGTAACACAAGGTGCTGGTGTGAGTTACTCGTATGTCTGACACAATCCACAAGAAAACGGTCAGATGAAAGGAAGTGCTTTTCAAAGTAAAAGTGAAGAGAATTAAAAATGGCTTTTATTGTGAAGTAAATGGTAAATGGTAAATGGACTTTTACTTATCTAGCGCTTTTCAACCATTGAAACGGTTCCCAAAGCGCTGTACAGTAATCTAAGCTTTTAACAGTAGTCTAATTCACCCAATCACACACACATTCACACACCAATGGGGACACAGCTGAAGTAACGACAGGATGTTTTAGGTGATAGTTACTGAGAGTAGCTTATGCTAGTTGGTGGTCTAGATCTACATTTACGCATTTTAAAAACTATTTTTTCCCGTTGCACTTGTTAGGAAAGAGCTGCAGGCACAGTTTCAGCGTATATCAAACCTCCAGTATACAGAATCAATGTAAACCAGGCCTTTTTGAATGCTGTTACAAGGATTATAAGAGAAGGATGGGTCAGTGTCATCACACACCTTTGAGGCTGAGGTTGTAGCACTGAGAACCAACAGCAGATATGCTAATAGAAATCCCATTATATGCCCAAATGTCTTTCCAGAAAAATAGAGGGGTAATAATAACCAAAACAACACAGCCGAAAACAAAGACAAGCCAAAAATATATTCAAATCCCCCTGAGTGCATTTTTTTAATACACCGACCAGCTGTATTGACTTGCAGGGAGCAAACAACAAGACCATGTCTCAGACCATCCTGTACTTTACGTTGTGTGTCACTGGGTTTCTGCATTAGAACAAAGGCACGTATTGTGGATGGAATTCACTTAAACCTTAACATACTCTATCAGTACTGTTAACTGTAGGTTAGTACGTACAGTGGTCCCATGGCGCATTCATCTGATCCTTATGTTGTGGTAAACAATCTGAATCTGGCGATTGGTCAGAGAAATATAGATTTAATGATTTGGAGTGTTGGGCCTGGGTAAGTGCTAGGACTGGTGGTGGTTTTACCCTGACACCACGCCAAACACACAGCAATGATGCTGAAGTTTGTGACAATACTGCATGTCTAAATGTTCCATAAAATCTGTCCTTTGTTTTCAACACTACTGTTTAACATTTACTATCCTCAGCACTAACAACTACTACTTTCTATCAGCTTGTTTTACTGTTTTCTCTGTCTTCTTTGTAGATTGTATGGTGTGTGAAACCTTATTCAATGTGATTAAGAATTGGTCAAGAACAGAGAAGAACAAAGAATTTCACATCAGCACCAAACCGCACACTTTGACCTGGGCCCCTTTCATGATCTCACTAAACTTGCCTGTGAACTAATATACTAATACTAATATACACATATACACACACAAACATATACACTCATACATTAAACTAGCAGCACTCACCACTTAACTCCATATCCCATAGTCCAACACATCAATCCCCTATCAATTACACAAATGTCACGAAATGCATTCATTTCCTTCCATTCTGCACCTTATACTTGTTTATGTAGCAACCTTTAACTATATATTATTATCCACTATTACTTATTTATTTACTTAGTTATTGTTGCTATTACCATTATTTTTATTATCCCAATTATTTTTCTATAGTGTACTTTTTATTTTATTCATTCTTCACTGCAACCATTGTTTTCCCTCATTTTCTCTCTATCCGACACTGTCCACCTTTAGCTTCATCTACATGACTGTTCACCTGTCTATCCTTATTTCTGAATGTTTGTCTATCTGTCTCTGCTCATCCGCCTGCCTGTCTGTCCATCTGTCTGTCCATCTGTGTGTCTATTATTGTCCCTGTCTGTCGCAATATGCGCATAAGTCACTAATGGTTTGGGGGGTGGGAAGGTGGGAGGGAGAGGGGGGTAAGGGAACGAGAGGAGTAGTAGGAGGGGCGACTTCACCTGTGTCTGTAATATGCACAAAAACTTAAATAAAAATAAATAAATAAATAAATAAAGGTTGTAAAAGTTGAAAAAAAAAAAGAATTGGTCAAGAGAATAATTTCTCGTCTAAAACAAGTTGGGCTTTTTTCCACAGTGACTAATTTCTGTCTGAATCACAGCCAGGCACTGTTTTCCATTGGAAAAAAAATGTTGAGTAGAGAGCACACAGCCAGGGACACTATTGTTCAGTATGATACATATTACAAAGGCACTCGCAAAATAAATGGGGTCACAACACAGTCTTGCAAACTTTCTGTCTCTCACACACACACACACACACACACACACACACACAGAACAAGTGTGTTACACAAGTGTTGTACTTGTGTAAGCGTCTTACCTTGCACCAGAGTGTAGAAGGAGTCTATTGATGACAGGTTGGTTGTTATGGAAACATCCTCATCCCTCCCTGACGTCTCAATGTCCACAGCAACAGCCCCTGACGACATGTCGCCGTGGAGATTGGTCACCACGCCAGTAGGGAAGGTCACATTTGTCAGACGACCCTCGCTGTCATAGCTACAAGGACAGTGAGGATGCAGGGAGGGAGGAATAAAGGGCCATTAGCTGCCATTACTGTAATGTGCTTTATGGATACCTGTAAAAAACACCTCAATCTACATTACACACACACATACACACATGGCCGTGGCCAGTTTCTTACAGCTGAATGTCCTACACCTAGCTCTGAAGAGGAATAGCTTCAACTGGATCTACCCAGCAGGGGGTAGAGCTTGAAATGAATTTAAAGTAGATTTTAAATTCTGCAAATTTCTACTGATTAAGTGTGTGTTACAATTCTGTCAGTTCAGCTTGACACCTGTCAGATGTTGACCAGTTTGAGCAGGTGCAGATCATATTAGGTGATGCTATTCTGTCAGAAGTGTTGGATCTTCTCAATGCTATAAAACCATTGAGAGCTAATTCTCAGTAACTTGGTTAATATGCTTGTAGATGGCTTATGAAATAAAAACACATCTGTCTGTCCGTCCACATAGCACACACAGTAATGCTGCTCACTCATAGAAGGTAGTCCAGCCTATTTGGATGCTCTTGGTAGCCAGCAAGCCGCTGTTGCCATGGTAACTAAACAAGACCAGTTCCTGACCCTGAGCCGTGAGAGTCTTCAGACCTCCGTTGGTCCCGATGGTCAGCCAGATGACCTATACACACGCAAAAACACACACCACAGGCAGAGTTACATACATTCTGCCAGCACAGTCTTACTTAATGTCAGCCATCGCCTCAGACAGTAAACATCAGCATATGTTTGCTTTATTTGGGTAAATATTCTGGGTTGTAAATATTGTGTTTCATTTTTCCTTTTACACTCTGCCATGTGCCATTCATTCACAAAACAGGATCCTTTAAGTCCTAGCCTCTCAAATCAAAATCTTTATATGGCTAAAAATTTGATGAAAACACTTGTTTTGACAAATAATTGGCCTTTGAAAATCAAAGTTGGTGGAACCTCTTGTTAAAACATATAAGCTCTGTAGCATGGCAAAAGACTTGCTTGTCTTACCTGATTGTCAGGGGCGACCACACGTACAGGCATCCTGTTGGTATCTCTACGGATACGGAGGGTGTTCCCGCTGCTGTCTGTCACCGCGGTGACGTCCTCCTCATTGCTGAGAGTGAAGGAATGGAGGGAGGAAAATGACAAAGTGAAAATGAATGTAGAGTAGAGTAAAAAGTTTGAAAAGAAGGAGAAAAACAATGTGTGCAGTAGTAGTAAAAAAACACACTAGATCATTTCTTACTGGGATAGAAACTGTTTTGCAAGGGATGTGTTGCAAATTCAGTCATCTTCATTGCAAAATTATGACACCATTTTTTTCCCCAAAGCAAATATGTGTTCATTCCCACACACCAACCTGTAGCTGAAGTTGTATTTATAGTCACCAGTGACCAGAGACATGGTGAACTGGTGAGTCCCATTTGTGTCAAACACATAGAGCTCTTGAGAGGCTGGAGAAGCCACTTCATAGGAGCTGGGACCTGAAGCCAGAGAGCCTGAAGACACACAGACAGACAGACCGGCAGTCAGTCAGAAAGACTTACTTACTTACTTTGTTTTCATGATGGCATGAATTCTAACATAATGTGACAATTGCAACAACAATTTTTAATTTAGAATATTTTGGTCAGTCTGATGAAGAGCAGCTGCGCTCGAAACGTTACCTTGGTGTAATAAAGAGCAAATATTGGAGCCCTGTAGTGTAGTGTATTTGTTTATTTTGTAATATTTTGGCCCTCCCAAATACAGAAAGAGGTGGGGAACAACATTAGTATGGCCACTTTGTATGTGTGTGTACTATATATACATACCAGTAGGTGGTTGGTTGCGGCGTATGGCTCGAATCCGGATATTTCCCAGATCAGCCACGTACAGTGTCCCATCTGGAGACACCACCAAAGAGGAAGGACAATTAAGCCTCGCGTCTTTAGCATAGCCATCTCCCGTTTGATAGCAGTCACAGTTGGCATCGTTCTGCAAGACAGAGGGAGGTAGGGAGTGGGAAGAAGTAGCAAACAAAAGAAAAGTGAAGTGAGGGATAAAGAATAACATTACATGAATAATTCAACTTGGCATGTGTTATGGAGATTAGAGAACAGCACCACCAAAAATTCAACAGGAAAAAAAAAAACTTCTCATGAATTTAATGTTTTTTATTCTAATATTATTAATACATTCATGTTGAGCAGATACTACCTCTAGTCACTGTAACATTGTATTGTACTGTATCCAAGTCATTCGCTGACTACTACACATTAATTTTGAACTTAGGTTAAGATATGAAATTAACATATAAAGTAAAGACAGGGAGGGCTGAAAATGGCCCTCTTCAGTGTTAACTGATGTATATATGATGTAGCTGTGGTGTAATACCTTGCAGTCACAGTCAGATAGCGCTCCAGCTAGATGGGTAATTTCTCCATCAGTCGACACCTAGTGGGGTCATAGCCAGAAACAGACATTTTAAAAGGGAAAGTGAAAAACAAAAATCAACCTGCTCGTTCACCGAAAAGAAGATGGCACCCTAAAGCATTCAGTTAAATCATTTGACCAATGTGCTCCATCTGGGGTTCAAATCAGACCTGCGACCTCTGTTACATGTCATCTCTCCCAGTCTTAAAAACTAAAGGCAGCACTTTGAAAAAATCCTTTAAAAATAAAACAAGATAAAATAAATAATACAGTGAAACAGGCTGATGGCTTAAATCTGAGGGTGGGACATGTACATCTCAACTCTGCCAGTTAATGTATTGTCAACTAGACTGACTTTGACAGGCATGCAAAGTTGTGCTTCCTTGTTGGGCAAATTGTTCATCTGATAATCAGGAAATGACTGTACATGAATGTGCCATATGTGTCGTGAAGGTTACCTGTCGAATGCGGTGGATTTTCTTCTCATCCGTCTCTGCGATGTAGAGGACGCCGCTGTAGGACAAGGCAATGGCTGTAGCTCCCTCTAGCATGGTCTGAACCGCTCTCTTCCCCATAGTATATTCTATACCAGGCACCTGGCAGTGCATGGGGCGACCTGACACAATACGAACCTGAACACACACACAAACATGCACGGATGTTAGTTAAGAACGATTAAGTAACACTGTGCATTATTTGTTTTAATTTCATTTATTGCTATGGTTTTCTTATGTTACTCAAAAAAAGCCAATTTATTACAAATAACTCAAAAAAACAGCACATGACTGTAGCAGGACATATGTAAAACATGCACTACTGTCATTGTGTGTATAGACAATACCTGTCTATTTTCAGTGATCTGCAGCACAACGTTGTTGTCCAGGACGTAGATGGAGTTATCCATGGGATTGATGGCTAGATCTGTCGGCCATTCTAAACGAACCTGGATATAGAGGTGACAGAGGGGGATAGGAGAGAGAGTTTCACTTCACATGCTGCTCTGACTCTGTATAGCTTCATTGAACTATACAGCTTTTTGCTATCTGATACTAATGATTCTAATACGGATATATGGTGTCCTGGTTGAATCCTGCCTTGTGTGAGTGACCTCTGAGTTGAATGAATCAGTGCCCATGGCCTATTTATACTGTTTGATAATGACAAATGGCCTATTTGTACTGTTTGATAATGACAAATGGTTTAAAAATGATGTATCCAAAAACAAAACGACAAAAACGTTGCTGATGACCAGTTCAACTTGACCAACTACTCTCCGCTAAATCTACAGAGGACTGAGGGGACATTTGTGTCAAATAAATTGAAAATTGTACAAGATCCACCCTTATTACATGACAAAAAGATTCTTATTTTAAAGTATAGAATCTTCAAATCTAACCCCTTAAATTGAAATTTGTTGTTTCCATTAGATGTCTTTGATAAACTAGTAGTTAAAGGAACATGTCTATACCAACAAAATGAGCTGTTTTGTGATGTTATGTATCAGCCAGTTTGTAAACACAGTATTTATTGGTGTACTAAACGTCCACATGGTTTAAACCCTGATACAACATTAGAAAATATGTCTGTAAAGCATATAGTGCATTCACATACATATTATACTGACTGTATCTAAGGAAAGAGCTGTACACAGAGCAAGTATTAGATCTTCAGGAAAAGGTGGTGTTCTTTCCTTTCTGAAGTCCATCTCATTTATGTACATTGTCACTCTGAAAATAAGGTGTAAAAACAAAAAGAAAGTACTCTCCCTCTCCCTCTTTTACTCTTTCTCACTCCTGCTGTCCCTGTGTATGATTACTCCATGCCTTAGTGCTTTTTCGGATTGGCACATCAAACTATCAAATTACATGAATCTCAGCCAAAGAGCCTTGTTTTAGAGTAACTCTGTTTAGTCTATTTTACAACCCTGTCTCCTATGAATTACATATAAGTGCAGCTCATTTGCAATGGCGATTTATGGAAACATTTATGTCCAGTGCAAGTGTGACATTGCTTTCCTGAAACTTTTCACTACGCTATAACAGTGAGGATGGATAGGTGGATGTGGCATATTAAGGTACTCTTTGCATGTTACCTGTCTTATGTGCATGCTGGTATCGCAGGTCAAAGGCCGTGCAGAGGTCAGGTCATTGCTGCCAAGAACTGTGGAGATGATTCCATTACGATCCACTTTCCTGATCATAGTCCCATCCACAAAGTAGATCAAACCGTTTCTATCAACTGCAATCCCTGTATGGAAGAGAAACAAAGAACACACACACAATTCAATATATTGACACAACTCTAGGATTCAAAGGAGAAAATGAAAGTGAGGTAATTCTGTGGGGGAGTCAGGATGCAGCTGCAGCAGATAACTAAAAAAGCACACAGTAAAAAAAAAAAAAAAACTTAATACGAACATAAAAAAGCAAAGTCAGCCAAGATTAATATATGAATGAAACATGTCATATAAAAAGTATCATATAGATGAGCAAAATATCAGCTGTGCAAATCAAAATCAATTAAAAATATGTTCATGTAGCATATAACAACATCAAATTCTGAAAATGTTTAAAAATATACTGAGATGTTGTACATGGTATCATACTACCATCTCTTGATGGTAATGAAGCCCACTGCTCAGATGCTAAATGCTTCATTTGCTTTTCAACGTGACTTGCTGAGTAACTTACAGTAAGTTTCTAGTGTTACTACTTAGCCAGTAGTGTGATATTATTGTAGAGCAACCTTGCATGCCTGAAAACGTCCAATTTGAAAGCTTCAGAACCATTCCGTAAATGATACATTGGCCGACTTGATTTTACATTCCCTTCAAGCAGGAAAAACATTTATAATTCAGGATACAGGATACATTAGGCTGTAGTGTCATCCTACACAAAACTTCTGCATGCATTAGGGACTAACGTGTCCCATAGCTAAAGTGTCCCTGTGGATCACCATCAGTTTCTTTTCCTATTGTTCCCTACTGTTCCCTTCACAGGAGCAACACAATAACCAAATGTGTCATCTCCTCCCAAGCTTATTTAGTTTAAGGTGCTGTATGATGGCTTGTGGGGCACCTCCTGCACCAGTTTCCTTTAGGGACACTGATTGTTCTCTGCTTCAGCACATTGTCAGAGTGCTGCAGAGAGTGCACTGCTTTTAAAGGACAGGGAAAGAGGTCATCTGATTGTTCATGACTAGACCTACTGATAATATATCACTAACTGTTGTTCCAATGGCCAACACTGTTGTACTGTGTACCTCTAGCCACAAAAATAAAGAAATATCACTATGCATATGCATTGTGTGCCTTTACATTGTGAACTATTCATTTATGGTAACAATTGTGCTTACTGTAATTTGAAAAGACTAAATACTGAGTGGTATATTCCCTACAATGGGACGCAGTAAAAGAAAGAAAAAAAGCTTCAGTACAGCAAAGTAAATACTGTATTTATCAAGCAGGACTATACTCTGGCAACTCCAAATTTCCTCCCCCTTTTAGCATGGACAGGTAAACATAATGTCTATTGCATATTTTTTTTAATACTACTGACCAAAAAGCATTTCAAAATATGCTTGTTAAAGATTGATTTATCACATAATACTGGTAATGTTATAGACTACACATTATAATGCTAGAACGTCGCCTAATTTAATCATCATTGTCACATCAGAAAAGATGACAATCAAAAACAAGCATCTTAGAATCAGTACTAGGTATCACACTAATTGTTTGACTGGGACTAAAAATATTCCTACCACAGAGTAAGACATGAGTGTAATTTATGAATCCGTCATGTGAACGAACATTTTTCAATACTCAGAACGATTAAATAAATGTAAGATGAAAGAAAAAAATTTATGTAAAGGCTGAAGATGTTAAACAAAAATAATACAAAATACCTACATGCCAATTAAATTCCATCTTTGTTTTCAGGAGTTGAGTTAAATGAAGTGCTGTATGCTGTGACTTAGATATACTTTATATCCTGAAAAATGTCAATCAACTATAACATCAAGGTTCATGCTTGCATAACCAATTATTCAATGTGTTACTTAGAATATGTCCTCATCCAGACTTGCAATGATGTTACGCCAACTATTAATGGCAATGACAAATGCAAGGGAGCCTCCAATTTGCATAAAATCTTTATTTAACCGTGTTTATGGTCAGAGGCATTATTAGACTGTGTTGAGCTTTGAGGTGCAACAGCCACAGTCACAGCTGTGAGGGACCCAAATCATCACTGTGATAGCTGTATTTGCTTGTTGCCAGTTCAGCAGAAAATGCAAGAATCTATTTGAATGGATGTGTGGAGTTGGTTCAGTTTGGTGGATGGAGCAATTACACCACAGACAAACCAGTCATAAGAAGTGTAATCCAATATATGTCTTTCAGCTAGTTCCCAGATCCTATACACCCCACCTCCAGACGGTGCACATGCTTGTATCATTTGCCCAGTGTCTAGGACTTTTGCACCTCTGCAAAATTCTTCCAACTCTGAAACATACAGGCCAAGATTTGAATTGGGAGTGAGTGCACAGGTCAAACTTTGTGCCCTTGTGTGCATGTCTGAACTATGTCTTGAGAATCCTCAGTGACTTTGGTTATGAAACAGGTGTGTATGTGTGTGTGTGTGTGTATGTGTGTGTGTGTGTGTGTGTGTGCACCTTTAGGTCCCAGTAGCTGTGCCTCTGTAGCTTTTCTTCCATCTCCACATCGTGCTTCATCAAATGGGGGACATTGTTCACCTGTACCAGCCACTACTTCGCCGTTACCTGAACACACACATCAAACATTTATTGCAACAGTCCCTAGACTTTATCCTTTTCCCTGCCATGTTATAAGAATTTCAATTGTAGCATTAAAATTAACAGTTAAAAAAACTGATTACTTTCATTTCTACCAACATGGTGTTTTACTGGAAATTAAGTATATGCTTACTGATGAGATCACGGGCACCGCTGAGCATCTTGGGTCGGTAGATTCGTCGTGAGTTAGTGTCTGACACATACAGCTGCCCTGTTACTGGGTCGGTGGCTAGATAGTAACGGTGAGCAGGATTGTTGCTATGGAGGGCAGTGGCAGACAAAAGGGGAGGTAGGTAAAAACAAGACAGAAACAAGAAAGAATTGGTTTAGTCATGCTGTATCTTTAATAAGTAGTAATAAGTGTCTGATATCAGTGATGAAAGACTTTAAAGAAATACACCCAGTATTGAACACAGACACTAAAATCATCCATGTGACCTTGGTGGATTGTTGTCTCCAGTTCACCATGCTGACACTTTGCTACATGATCCAAAGTTTGACTGGAAACATTATAAACTAACATTTAAGGAGACAAGCTGCCTTTTATTTTATTTTTATTTTTTCACAATTTGGTTCCATTATGATGGGGAAATGAAGGAGACTTTCTAGAGCTGATGATAATGAAAAAGTAATGAATAAAAGGAAGGTTGTTGAAGTGAAAGCCGAGAAAGTGGTGTTAATTTACTGCCACTAGAGTACCGGGTAGCTGGTGTGAGTGTGTGTGTGAGAGACAGAGAGGGAATGAGAGGCAGACACAGTGTGAGAGTGTGTGTTGCTATTTTTATGTACATGTTTTTGATTATTTTCTCTAGAATTAAGTGTAGGCGTGATATATTTAAGTGAGAAAGTAAGCAAGTGCCTTCATGTCATGTGTGTGAGTATTGACAGTATGTTTGTCTGTCTGTCAGTCTGAACAGAGCTTCATGGGTGCAATCACTTGTCTGTGACACACTCTTAATGATGCCTGCCACACTGTCATATAAAATCCATCACACACACACACACACACACACAGCAAGTGTCAAGTATTAGACCTTAACACGCCTCTGGCCATAAGTCTCAGTAGTTGGTGGTAATCAGCAGATGATCACAGGCTGTTAATTAAGACAGCTAAAAATAGACAGACTGTGTGTGTAAGACAGAGACAGCCTGTGTTTTTCTGTACTTGTGAGGCCCAGACACGCTAATAAGCATGCCCTTTTGTTTTCATTGAACCTTTATTTAGGCAGAAAAATCCCATTAAGATTGAAACATTTTCAAGATTCAGGATAGGTAGCACCACAGACAAAACCCATGGTATCAGATAGACTACCCAACCGCAAAAACAAATACAGAAACACTATAAGGAAGAACTTAATTAAATCCAGTGAATCATTTGACCTGCCAGTTCTGTCAGATAATAGCGTCTGTTTCCACCTGTCTGCAAGACCCATTCTGTTAATTAAACACATTGACATTCTGACTATTCTGCCTCGACTTTTATCATTTTCATCCTTAGATTTTAAACATTTAATGAGGTACAAAACAACTTGTGAGGATATTTTTAATGACAAAGCCGAAGACGTGTGTGTGTGTGTGTGTGTGTGTGTGTGTGTGTTCAGTTGAATGCAGAAACACACAGCCCGAGGATGAACTTGATCATCTAAACATGCCAGGACACATTAAAAGATGTGACTAAACAGGAGCAAGGGCAGCAGGAGAAAGACTAAAAGGAAGAAAAAAAGAGAAGAAAACAGAGAAGTAGTAAGGACTGATGGAGGGGGCAATGATTGAATAAGGAAAGGGATGCACCTTAACATGCTGGAGGGGTTTGTGTGTCCCTGCGACCCTGGGAGATGTGTTGTTGGGGGCAATAGCTAATAGGTCCCAGGGGAGGGGCCAGGAATTTTGGGCTTGGTTGGCCCAGGGGTCAGCAGCAGACAAGTACCAGGGGGCCAGAAGGGCTACAGATTTGGTGGTAGCCAAAGCAAAAATCCGGGTGTGCGAGGAGTTTGGGGAGGCTATGGAGAAGAACTTTCGGTTGACCTTAAGAAAGTTCTGGCAAACTGTTAGATGACTCAGGAAGGGAAAGCATATGGAAGCAAATAAGGGAAATTCATATTTGAGCTTGTGAAATGATGTTCACAAATAATTTCATAGCCTGCAGTTGTCATCACCTTTTGTGTGCATGTGAAAAAAAACAGCATGCACATATAGTAATGTGTGAATTTGTAAAAAAAAAATAAAATCTCACAAATTCAAGTTTGTGAATGTGTAATAAAGTTCTCCATGAAGGTGTTATTGGAGCAAAACAACTCACCACCTGTGACAGTGGAATTTGTAGTTGTAGAAAATAGTCACACATGTGTAACAGTAAATTGGAAGTCACAGAGAAAAATGCTTTACAAACACAACACAGCAGTTACACCTTCTCATATTCTTCATTGCAGGTGCACAAATCCTCTGCTACGAATCACAAATTAAGAAACTCATAGTTCTGCAGCTGTAGAAATATATGTGTGAAAAAGTTTTGTGCACACAGATATAATTTGCACAAGTGTAAAAACATTTTGTAGCTGTAGAAATATTTTGGGTATGTGAAATCAGTGAGGTTTCCAAAGTCTGAGCGACAGTAAACAAATTTCCTACAAGCTACAAGTTACAAGCACGAATTTTGACCCTGTTTTTACACCTGAGCTGACAAGCCAATCAGCACGTTGCCCACTGACTAGCCAACTGTACATTGCCCACTGACCATCCAAACAGACGAAGTCAAACTGTCCACTCAGGGGCATTCTGGTTACTCTGTCCATCTGGACATATTAAAATAGTCTACATATTACATATTCCTCACTCTCCCCCGTTTTCTCCGCTCTGATACATAGAGAGGAGTTAGCGGTACAAGTTGGGCTAATTCTCTGCACTTTACTACTTGTTACTGTGTTTCTAGTATTTTATTTAATGACATAATGTGCATAATTATGTGACAATAAAATGTTAACTCTAAGTTATATGTAGTTCATTGTTAAATTTTTAGAGCAGGCTAACAGCGACCAATATTTCTAATTAAATGGTTAAATACTTTATTACTGACAAAGTGGTTTTCCTTGGGGTAGCTCTGCTCTCTTTGCCATACGACTGATGTAACATTATCTTATATTAAACCTAGCTGAGACTTGTATTTGCAATATCCAATAATGAAGTGACTGCTTCACTAGGACAATGGAGATGTAGCCATTGTGTCTGCGCTTCCCTCGACCATGGATCACCCAGGCACTTCTGCTGAGTCTCAGGTGGGTTATCATAAAGATTTAGTTATTTCTATCCACAATATCAGTAGCTGTGCAGCATGACCAATGTCTCCCTATGCTGTACAGGAAAGCGGGTTGCTTTATTTCCCTCTTATTTTTCTCCTACCACCTCAAGCTGCGACTTGACAAGTTCTACTTTTTGTACTTTTTACTCGAGTTGTAAAATGTTACCTTCACTTCACCTGGTTCACTGTTCACTGGCCTCTCTGCTCTGCTGTCCGCTCTGTGTGTATGTGTGTGTGTGTGTGTGTAGGAGCCTGTGACTTCCTGTAAGTCAGACTAGGTGGAATTGATGGATTTTCAAGAAAGGTTAGTGCCCCCCGGAGTTTATTTTAAAATTGACCAAAAGTGATTTGATATTAAAGGTATATTATGTAACATTTCTGCATTAAAATGTGTAATAAGGGCTCCCGTGTGTTATATATTTGTTTAGCTGTGTACTTACATTATCCCAAATGTTTCCAACAACGTTCAAACCCAGAGAGTGAGGAAGGAAGGAATACAATGTCACAGAATTATACTCAGTAACAGTAATATAGTATTTTTTCTGCCACACAGCATACGTTTTTCATTAATTGTATGCCAACACAGTAATCCAGTAGAGACTTACTTTATTGATATATCATATCATTCAATATCAATCTAGCTTACTACTATGCGCTACTATGACAAGTGCCTCATGCCAGTCACCAGGCTAATAAGCATATGGTAATATTATAACGTTACAACAATGTTCGACACATTAGTATGATTGTTTTGACCACAGATAACAGCTACCCCATGATTGAATTCCTCCACATAACATTAGCTACAGTAGTTGTATGGGTAGTTCACTCATCTTGCTTACTTACTATTTGATGAGTCAACTATCCACACAGCTACTGTAGCTAAAGTTATGTGGTGAATTCAGTCATGGGGTAGCTGTTACCCGTGGTCAAAACAATCATACTAAAAATAACTTTATGAGCATTATATTAGCTACATTATATTAGCTACAGTAGCTGTATGGGTAGTCGACTCATCTAATAGTATGTTAGCAAATTAACATTACGTTAGCTAACGTTACTTGCGGCTATTTCATTAGGATTAAATGACATAACGTGAACAAATGTGACTAAACGTAACTTTAATACATTTCCTCGTCTGTGAACATGATTCTGCTGAGTGCTGAGTCACGTCCTGATCTCTTTATACATCCATGGTCATGTCACATAGATTTTCATCGGCAATGGTGGTTGTTTAACAATGAACTTCGCGACATCCTCAAACTACCTCTTTTGCTATTGTTTTGATTGAGAGACCCCCAGCTGCAGAAATTACATACTGTGCGTTTAAATGCCACTTTTTAAAGTTAAGCAACATGCACATATGGGTTAATATTTAAATCATTAATAGGTTATTTGGGAACTGTGTTTCTGTGGTGCCTACTTTTTACTTTCTATAAATGCCCTCATAGATCCTACAAGCAGCCAATTACAACAAGGCATCAATTCAATTCAATTCAGTTTTATTTATATAACGCCATATCATAACAAAGTTATCTCAGGGCACTTTTTCATATAGAGCAGGTCTAGACCAACTCTTTATATTTACAGAGACTCAACAATTCCCACCATGAGCAGCACTAGGAGACAGTGGCAAGGAAAAACTCCCTTTTAACAGGCAGAAACCTCGAGCAGAACCAGAACCAGAACCAGGCTCTGGGTGGGCAGTCATCTACCTCGACCGGTTGGGTTGAGAGAGAGGGGAGAGAGAGAGAGAGAGCGAGAGAGAGAGCAGGAGGAAAGAGAACATACAGTAGCACAGCACACTACAGTTCTACATACAGATGTAAAGTAATAGCGGTGCTATCAACAGCTCTAGAGTTCTTCCTTAGGACTGTAGATGAATGGATTTCCATCCAGGTCACAGGCTATTTCCTATTTTGACGTGATGTTTATATGTAAGCATAGGTGCACTTGATACACTTAAAAGACCACAGTGATTTCTAACAGTCTTGGCCATTTTATAAAAAAACAAATGTAACTACTGTTGTATAGTTTCTTTAATTTTATTGTACTTTAACTTTGTAGGCCTCAAGAAGAATATTGCAGCTAAAAAAAGATGATGACTTCTTTCACTGGTAAATCAACACCTGAAAACTGCAAGGAATGTGCAGTGCACTAGTCTATTTAGTCTGTATAAGGATTACATTTATAAATTCAAAAAATTGGCTTAATAATGAGTTGCTTAATAGTTTACAGTTCAGTAATGCATGTCAAGCAATTCAAATCCAGTTTAGTGTTATTTTCAAGATTGACAAAATATCAATTTAATCAGTGGAGTGGAAATAATTTAATAATGAATGATGGACTGTATTAGTAATTTAGAAATTTGTTGGGAGCCATGATTTCTAGGAAATAACCAGAAATTGCTTTTCCCTAGGTTCCAGACCCGTCATCTCATGTAATCCTTTTTAACCAACGCATTTTCCAGAAGTGGAAATTGGGAGTACAGGTTCCTGAACTGGCATCTCCCCTGGGCATCGAAGAACTGGAAGGACTGAATCCTACTGCTCCTTCATTGTGTTTTGGGGCAAACATCTATAGTGCTGTAGTCCACTACATAAACGGTGTCCTTGAATCAAGGCAGGAAACATAACATACAATGCATACTTACTTAAATGTCAAGAACTTGGATGTTTCTTTTGTTTTGTTTTTTTGTGGGGGTTGTTGGGTAGAGGATGATGGAATATATAGGCCATGGCTGTTATATTCTCATTTTGAAAAGGAAAATAAGTGTATTTTTATTGCAGTAACAAATACACCAATAATTCAAATTTGAAAGTCGATGGATTTTGATTGTTGGGAAATCTTTTGTACCCCCGCATGACTTGCAAAGTGGTTTGTTGCAATGTAAAATGTGGGTAAATTCTAGTAAATGGGTCAAACATCACTGGTATAGACCTTTAAGGTCAATGGTTAATGGTAGGATGTAAGTAAACACGCCAACAGTAACCAAGCAATAACAAAGCAATTACAACTCCTGTAACAGACCATTTCCAAAATGTTGACTTTTATTTTCATAACAGAATGAATGATGCCATTGGTTTAACTACCTGAACCAGGTGCCAGAACTACAGATGGCACACCCAAACAGTCCTGCCAACAAAATGCAGTACAAAACCAGTACCAGGCAAAGGTTCCACTATCTCTGTTACAAAATGTCATGTTCAAGGTCTATCAATTTTGAAACTGCACCAATGAACAAAAGCGGCTCCACAACACTAGACAATGTAATTGTTTAAATGCAATCGTAATGACTAGCTGTATCTAAACAAGACCAAAGTCTGTAACATAGGTTCCACATGCTTGGAAAAGTCGTCATCATTTTGGAACAGCCCAGGCACATGCAATGTGCCAAAACATGTGGAAGACTTCAGGTACGCCCCCTTCACAACTCTGACCTTCATCGTGCCTGTAGGGACTACCCACCCTACTTTGTCAGCTGTCCGAGTTGGGATGGAGAGGCTGCATTCAAAGACAAATAAAAAAAAGGTCAAATAACTGAACATTGTTAAAGATTAGCTGTATTTTACTGCTTTACCATGTTGTCTATAGGGAAATGGAAATATTTCGTTGTGAAAGAAGAAAAATGGGTGACAATTAGACTACAAGAGGCAACTGGGCCATCCACAAAGTAGTAACCTCCCTTTAATGTCCTTTTTGGATTCAAAAAGCTCACTCTATAGTCGGTCAGTCTTGCTGCTACAGGTTGTTTCTACACTGCTTCTCTCCCCATGCTCTTTTCTCATCCTGTTCCAATTCCTAATTGCTATACTCCAATTCATGTAGCCTTAATATGACTGGCCAACAAAATATACTCGCCATTGGTTGCATAATCTGCATTGTAGGTAGTCACAGTTGTAAAGATGCAAAGCTTAAACTTCTCTGTCTTGTTGCCCTCTTGGACCTTTGAAAGACACCACAGAACAGCAGCCAGCACAGAACAAATGTTCTGTTCCTTTTTTAATGAGAAATGCTAAGACACCATTGTAAGATGTTATAGCATGTTATGCGATTGCAGTTAGCTGCTTCTAAACAAAAAACACCCCTTTCCTTGCATTTATATAGTCTTGGCAAAACTGCAGCAGATGGAGGACAGAGCAAGGAGAGAGAAGAAATCAATGGGCTAAAGATTGAAGGTTTTTAAAGCTGCAAAAAAGTGATTTCTGACCACCTCAGAACTTTGTAAACACACAAAGGAATTCTTCCCCTGAGACATCGCCTTCAGAAACCCAAAATAAAGAAATAAGTTTGTTTGTTTGTTTTTTATGGAAATGAGGGACACATTTTACTCTTAAAGGCTCCTGTTGGATTACTTTTTCTCTGAACGTCAGTTTGAAAATGTTGTAAAGCTGCAAATTTTCAGCCACAAGGTAAGTGTGTTTCTGTGGCTGCATTACTGACTGCACTGCTGTTGCTTGATTGATCTGAAATATGGATGTTTATCGGCAGAATTTTCAGCTTCAGCCTTGAATGCAGTTGATAGTGGCAAGGGGCTGAAGTTGAGGGCAGAGGAGGAGCTTATTGTCAGGCTGATACAGAAATTTAGGGAACTCAAATCAGGAAATAACAACAGGCTGGCTATAAACTGTATTGCAAAAAGAAGAGCTACAGCGATGACTCTCTCATTGAAAGGACTCATTTTACTCCAAAAAAGGGTACACGTACTACTACTAATGTAGTTTTAATAAAAAGGGGGCATATACTGTGTTTTTCCAGCACGACTTTGCAGCAATACTCAAGTGCCCCCTATAGTTGAACTGGAACCCAATCTATTTTCTGTCAATACTAACACAGTTACCAAAAATGTTTGCCAAAAAAGAGAACTCAAATGCAGCCCTACCACAAACATACTAAAATTGTTATTCCACACATTTATCAGTATAACTTGATAAACTTGCCTGTCTCAATAAAGTTCCTTAAGAATCCAGCAGTCTGGTGCTGGATGCTCAGTGGGTATGAATCATCATCATCATCACCATCACCGCTGTCATCCCCTGGCCAGACAGTTTGACTCAAGATTGCCTAATGGGAGAAATAGAAAAAAATACTTTAAATATGACATGCTTCTGGGTTTTCTTTTTAATTTAAGTATGTTTCAGGTGTAAAGACGTACATAGAAATACACAGACAATACCTGATTATTGATAGATGCAAAGTACTGTTGGTCATGTAGTTTTACATTTTACTACTATGTGACAAGAGAGCAAGAGTATTGAATAAGTAGAGTTGGTTTGCTTCAGAATATGTTTAATGTATGGATACACTGAGTGGTCATATTTACTGTCCTTTAACCTGGACTTGATCTTCCATGCAGACAACATCAGGTTCATGATGTATCCTCTTTATGTCATTATTGGGCCACAAACAGTAACTGCTGCCACAACTGTTGACATCATCCTTTTGCCAAGTGCCTCCTGATGTGTGTTGACAAAACATCAGAACACTTGCAGTCTTCATGCCCATTTATACACTTTAGCCAGTTCTTGGAAATGTCACTCAAGTGACCACTTAGTACAATGACCACAAGTGTAGATATTAGGACATATCCTCTCTGTATTATGTACTTTTAGTACCTCAAATTTGTAAAATATTTGACTGTTAGACACAACTAATTACTTTATAAACTAATAGCAGTGCATTCATTTGACCAACATACAGTGCTTAATCCTTTTCCCTTACAGACATAAGGTTCTTTATAAATAAATTAATAAACCATTATAACCATAATAAACCAGCAATACTCAATACCTGCCTCTTTATATAGCAGCCAACCTCCTGTTAGGTCCTTTATTTTGGGGTATTCTTCAGTGAAGACTCTGGTAATCTAGATTCAGATATGACATTAAAATCATAAGTATTCTTTTTCATGCATCAACTCCCTCCTTTTCTCCTGACTTTGGACATACCCAATTTAGTCCATGGGCCAGACCAGATTCCGGTACCAGACAAGGTGGCAAAACTTACTTATAATTTGTGAAAAGATACATGTCTGTAGATTATATTTTGGTATGATAAGCATTCCTCAGTGGCAGCTTTGTCACAGTAATCAGCTCATGAAGTTAACCACCCCCTACAAAAAGTTGCGTTTTAGATGCTGGTGTATATCCTGGTTTAGGCTCATAGTCAGGACCCTTTGTCAGTGTTTTATAATATTGTGTTTGATATCATTTTAAAGGGTACCCTTCTTAGCTTTCATTCGAGCCCACTTGTTTCATTATTATTTGTTTTTTTTCCACAAACTATATACTTGTGAGAGGTTCATTCCATTGTGAGAGGTGATTGTGGGCCTTAAATTAGAAGAATGACTCAAATATCTCACATAAGGTCTTCATATTGTATAGGTACCCTTGTACATGTATCTTTTCAAAAAATTAGAAGTAAGTTTTGCCACCTTGACTGGTACCGACAAGAGAAATTCTGGGCTCTGGCCAATGTAATAACAGTAGATTTGAAGATTTGAAGGATTGTATTGTTAGCCTACTTTACCGTTACTTTCCTGCTCACTTGCTTTGTTTTCCAGCTGACGTGAACACTTACAAGTCGGACTGGAGACTGAACCTTCTCGACCATTAGCTAACTACCTTCCTTCCCATATTTAGGGCCCGTGGCATTATGTCGAGAAGCACCTGTTTAAAAGATTAGCCTCACTTTCCTTAACATTAACGTTCAAATGTTAGCCAACAGACTGTAGCTAGCTAAGACATTAGCAACAACCACATAAGCTAAATATGCAAATTAAGTAACTCCGGGACACAGCTGATGCACAGCTGTCTTGATATATCTAATTATGATATAAGTTAAATATGATGTAAAACTTTACTGGCATGTTCCGTGCTAACATGTATAATTAACCCACCTGTGTCCCAGAAGAGTTCGCTTCAGGCTCCTCCATGTTGACTACAGCATGATCCAGATGGACGGAGTACCAGAACGCCCTAGAACCTTTTGCCCCCTGATTGGACAGTTTGACTTCCTCTGATTGGATGATCAGTGGGCAACGTGAAAAAAATTCGGCAAAATTCGTGCTTGTAACTCTTAGCTTGTAGTTTTTAACTTCAGTGTCGCATACACATATTGGAAATTTGTGTGTCCGTCTCTCAGACTTTGTGAAATCTCATTGTTAAAAATATTCCTGCACAAATTTGAATTACACATATACAAAATAATTCAACAGCTACATAAACTTTTGACACGTGCAATTTCTGTCTCTGTGTTATTTCTACAGCTGCAAAACTGTATTACACATTCACAAACTTGACTTTGGGATTTTTTTTTTTTTTTTTTTACAAATTCACACATTCAGTTACGTGCAATTTTTTTCACATGCACACAAAAGGTGATATACAACTGCAAGCTTCCATAAAAGCAGGGCTTGGCTCAGGCTTTGTTCAGCAGGGGAGTAGAACTGCTGACCCTGACTGGGGATATTGTTGAGTGGTGGATAGAGCACTTTGAGTAACTCCTGAACCTGACCAATACGCCCTCCATGGAGGGTGCAGAATTTGAAGAATCGGGGGAAGCCTCACCCATATCCCTGGCAGAGGTCTCTGAGGTAGTCAAGAGGTAGCCTTCAAACAGTGGAACAGCTCTTTGCTGGGTTAGTCATGGAGTTCCACAAGGTTCTGTGCTTGGACCAATTCTATTCATATGCTTCCTTTAGGCAACATTATTAGGAAGCACTCCATAAATTTTCATTGTTATGCAGACGACACCCAATTATATTTATCAATCAAGCCAGATGAAACCAATCAATTAGTTAAACTTCAAGCATGCCTCAAGGATATAAAAATCTGGATGACCAGCAACTTTCTGATGCTAAATTCAGACAAAACTGAAGTTATTGTACTTGGTCCCGAACAGCTCCGAAACACATTATCTAAAGACATAGTTACTCTAGATGGCATTGCCCTGGCCTCCAGCACCACTGTAAGGAATCTCGGAGTAATCTTTGATCAGGATTTGTCCTTCAACTCCCACATAAAACAAACTTCAAGGACTGCCTTTTTTCACCTACGTAACATTGCAAAAATCAGGCACATCCTGTCTCAAAAAGATGCAGAAAAACTAGTCCATGCATTTGTTACGTCTAGACTGGATTATTGCAACTCCCTATTATCAGGCTGCNTGTGACTTTCTACACAACAATAAGTTATTTGAGGATTTTCAGTCAGGATTTAGAGTGCATCATAGCAGAGACACTGGCAGCTCTGGTGAAAGTTACAAATATTATTAGGACACACTCCATACATTTTCATTGTTATGCAGGTGATACCCAATTATATTTATCGATCAAGCCAGATGAAACCAATCAATTAGTTAAACTTCAAGCATGCC
>LKNJ01004298.1:0-11053 GCA_002120245.1 Maccullochella peelii | reverse complement strand
ATATATATATATATATATATATAATTTTGATACGCGCAACTGTCCCATACTTCCATCACTATAGTCAAATCATAAAATTATACTACATATTCGTATGCGACAATGTTGGTATCAAACATCCAAATCAACATATGGCGCTCCACATGATTCGTGTCTCAAAACAGGGTTAATCATAATCTAAATCATAATTTCCTACTCACTAAAACAAATTAACAATAGCATCAACATCGTTAAGGAAACAAAATAGCATCAATACGAAGTTTTTAGTTCTTTACATGCTTATATTTCGACACCTTAGAAGTTACGTGTACTGTAAAACTCACAAACATATGGTCAATAGGGGGCACTGTTGTACCGTGTTAAAACAGGGCGTTAGACTTAATTTATGTAAATTCGTCCAATTTCATGTTAGAAACACCAGAATTGAACTGATCATCCTAATAAAAAGAGTAGACACAGGTTAATAGCATTATTACATTGTTGATTAATTTGGCAGGGTACTTTATCAGAATCCAAACTTTCTTAGCATTCAGGGTTTCTTGAAAGGACCTTTCTTCAGGAATGCACTTAGAGAATTTTATGACCCCCNTGTCTGTGTGTGTGTGTGTGTGTGTGTGTGTGTGTTCTTCATTCAGTCTATAGTCGAGGTCCATTCATTAATTCCAGAGAAGGTATCTTTGATACTTCCAGAATGTCCCGGATGGCCTCAGAACACCCCCACTGGCTGCGGTAATCAGAGGGGTGATCATCAAGGTCTGGTCAATATCTGTTTAGCTTAAGCAAACAGTCGGGCTCAGAAGGGAGTCAAATTGTCTAGCACTTCGTCTGGGGTGTCTCACAACCGACACCTTTAGTGGGGTGCAAAGAAAGGGACCTTGGGAGATGTTGATTCCCTCCCTAGACCAACAGGTCTGGCAGGCTGTCCCTTTGATCTTCTCCAACTACAGGCCCCCCTGTGGTCCGTTTATACTCATCTCTAGTAAGCCCAAAGGTGTGTTCACTACACACTGTATGCTAAATCAAAAGGTCAAGTCAGAGAGGATAGGTTAGTACAGACAATCGAATCAAACTATAATCAATAAATGTATTACTGTGCAGCCCGCTCCAGTGTCTCCTGTGTTGCAGCCTCAGCCGTCTCCTCCAGTGTTCCCCCCCGCTGCAGCCGTCTCCTCCGGTGTCTCCAGAGCTACGGCTGCCACCCCCTGTGACTGCTGAGCTGCTAGTTCCAGTTCCCGTTCCGCTGCCACGGCGGCAGCCTCCAGTTGCCGTTCTGCTGCAATCCCTCGCTCCTGCTGGGCAGCAGCAATCCCTCATCCCTGCTGGGCCGCAGCAGTCCCCTGGACCCGTCCAGCCACTGCAGCTGCAGCCACAGCCTCCAGCTCCCGTTCCGCTGCCAAGAGGGCAGCCTCCAGCTCCCGTTCCACTGCCAAGACTGCCGCAGCACTCTCCAGTTCCCGCTGGGCCGCAGCACTCGCCAGTTCCCACTGGGCTGCAGCGGTCTCCTTCTCCAGTCCCTGCTGAGCTGCTGCAGTCTCCAGGGTCTCCAGAGTGGCTCATTCCTCTGCGCCACCACCCTCCTGCCTGACCTGAGTGGTTCCACAAGTCTGGGCGCCCTCCAGGCCATCCCCCTGAGGTCTCCAGTTTTGGCTCTGCCCTTCCTCCAGGCTGTCCGCCTGAGGCTACCCGTGCCGCCCCTAGGTTAGGGTCCTTCTCCTGCTACCACCTACACTCACCCTGACAGACGAAGTACGAAAGGAGGAGTGAAGAGACAGGATAAAAGCAAGAGTGCAAGCTGTTATTGGTTAGTTACACCTAGGACCTAACTCGTGTTTGCTGTACTTTTTGTGCTTTAAACAGTAAACTCTATTCATATTTGAACTCTTTTGACTCAGATGTTTTATTATTATTGAAGTAAGTTTATGGTGTGGTGAAGACATCTGGCCCATCTTCTGAATTTTCCTCCCACAAACTGTACCTTAATGTTAATAAATCCTTTATTATGCACTTAACAGTTTTGCAGCTAATGTTGTCAAGGTTGATAAAATGTGAATAGAAAAATACATATAAATACAATGTTTTATGGAACGTTCTCTTTGTAGCTGCATGTTGCTTCCGTTTACATGAAAATGATGGAAAGTTAAAAAAAAAAAACATTTTAAAGAGCTGTCTTAAAGAGTGTTTTTGTGCTTCTGCTAAAACATTGTATTTATGTCACTTTCTATTCACATTTTATCAACCTTGACAACTTGTAGTGCTCATTCCAGATGGAGAGCTTAGCATAGTTAATTGTTAATAAGTGCATAATAAAGGATTTATTAACCTTAATAAGGCAATGTTCCCGCATTAGATTCGGTAGTAAAGCTTTAGTAAAGGTTTAACAATGACAGGATAGATAAGTCAGTCAGTAAGACTCAATAAATTACTTTGTAATGGTATTATAAACATTTATAAGAAATTCACGAGACTTTTATTAATGTTAAGCAGTCTGTAAATTGTTAACAAGTTTCTTATAAGTGGATATCAGGAACATTAGTTGGCCTGTAAGCTTTATTTATAGAGCACTTTTCAAAACAGCAAGTAAAATACAATTTGTAAAACAGAAACAGATACTCAACAATAAAAGCAATATAACAAGCAAAGCAATGCATAATAGTACAAACAGAAATGCATAATAGTACACAGCATGAAACAGTAAGTAAAAAATACAATTTATAAAAAGGAAGCAGATACTCAACAATAAAAGCAGTATAACAAACAAAATGAAAAGACAAATCAAACTAATAGGAATTGCAAGCAGCAAACTTATAAAAACGCCAGCTTGTACAAGTGGGTTTTTAAATGTTTCTTAAAAAAGTGGTACAGACTTAGCTGACCTGACAGTGCAGGGGAGGCAATTCCATAGTGTTGGGGTTAAAACATTAAAAGCATGGTCCCCTTTTGTTTTGAGACTGGACCATGGGACATTTAAGAGCAATTGGTCCGCAGATCTGAGTAATCTTGGTGCAGAGTATTGTGTTATAAGTTCAGAAATATAAGAGGGTGCTATGCCATGGAGGGCTTTGAATGTGATCAGGAGGTGAGGAGGTGTGATCTTAAACTGAATTCAGGAAGCCAATGTAAGTGGGCCAGAATGGGGGTAATGTACTCTCTTCATTTAGTGTTTGTTAAAAGCCTGGCTGCTGCATTCTGAACCAATTGAAGTTGAGCAATTGCGGACTTACTTAAACAAGAAAATATAGTTACAGTAATAGGCGGGAAGAGATAAAAGCATGGATGATTTGCTCTACGATGTTTTTAGGTAATGTTGAACTGATTTTGGCAGTATTTCTGAGGTGCAAAAAGCAAGACTGAACCAATTTCTTAATGTGGTGATCAAAATTCTGATTTTGATCAAACACAACACCAATATTTCTAGCAGATGGTTTTACATTCCCTGCTAAATGCCTGAGGTATGGACTAATACTCGATAAACTTGGTCTGGGCCAATGACCAAGATTTGTGTTTTGTCCGTATTCAGCTGGAAAACAAATTCAGTGACATCCGATCTTTGATAGCAGTAAGGCAATAGTGTAGAGTATCCAGATTTTTAAGGTCATCAGATTTAAATGATACTGGGAAGCTGGATGTCATCTGCATAACAATGGTAGGCAACAATCTTAAACTGACAAATAATGCGACCAATGCTCCCCCATATATAAGTGGAACAAGATGTGACCAAGGATTGAACCTTGTGGGACCCCACACGACATATGAGCCGATGATGAGACAAAATCATCAATAGTCACCCTGAGAGATCTCTCTGTACGATATGAGGAAAACCATCTGAGGGCAGTTCCATTTATGCCGACCCAATGCTTTAGTCTATCCAGCAAGATGGTATGATCAACGGTGTCAAAGTCGGCAGACAAGTCTAACAATACTAAAAGTGAGTGATGGCCAGAATCTGCATTCATAAGAATATCGTTAGTGACTTTCAGCAGAGCAGTTTCAGTACTATGCAGCTGGCCAAAACCAGATTGAAATGGGTCGAGAATGTTATCAGCGTCCACTATTTCCAGTAGCTGTTTCAACAGCCTTTTTAAGGATTTTTGAGACAAAGGGTAATTTAGAGATTGGTCTATAATTATGAGGGAGTGTTGGATCAAGGTCAGGTTTATTTAAAGTGGCTGAATACAGGCTTGTTTGAAATCGTCTGGGAACAAACCGGAGGACAGAGACTAATTTACAATAGAGAGTGGACAAGGGGAAAAATCTGGGGTGTAGAGTGTCAAGGCCACAGGAGGATAAGTGCATGTGTGACACAATATAAAGCAGATTATTCAGGGAAATATGGGTAAATTCACTCAACAATGTGTCATGGACTTTGTCTTGTCATGTTTATGTCGGTGTTTAGTTCCTGTTTTATGTTGGGGTCATGTCTCCTGTTTCCTCTGTGCTCCTGCCCTCGTGTCTCTGTCTTGAGTGTCATTATCCTTGATTGTATTCACCTGTCCCCCACTGCTCACCTGTGCCTGATTCCTCGTTAGCCCTTCCCCTATATATGCCTGTGTTTTCGCCTTGTTTTATTGTCTCTTGTCAGGTTTCCTGTACTTCCAGTGTTTTTAGCATTTCCACGAGTTGTTTTAGGTTCCAGTGTTTCCATGATTTGTTTCATGTTCAGTATCTGGACTTACCTGTTGTTTGCTTACTTGCCTGCCTGCCTTCCTGTACCACAAGTAAGATGTCATTAAAACCTTCATATCTGCATTTGGGTCCTGCTGCCTCCGTGTCACAATGTTGGGGAAGAGAAGTTATACATGAGGTAGGGGGTGTTATAGAGACTTTTTTACCTTTTAACTTTCTCAGCAAAATACGATTAATTATCACAATCTTCAACAGAAGAGGCCAAAACAGTTAGCAGCTACTTGAAAGGCGATATCGAACATGACAGTTTTGTTATCAGAGACAAAATCTTTCAGGGTGAGGAAGTTAACAAATAAACCCAAAGTAAAAACTAAATCAAGAGTGTGTCCTCATTCATGTGTGGGATGTGATACATGCTGTTTCAGGTTAAAAGATTCACAAATTCAGAAGCAAAGCAAATAATGGGGTTGTCCACATGAATATTAAAACCTGCAACTAATAAGATTTTGTCATAGCTAAGCACAACACATTAAATAAAATCAGATGAGAAGCTACTATTGGGTTTAGGAGGACGATAAATGACAATACAGCAGACAGGTATCACAATTGACTTTCAAAATCAGTACCTCAAAGCTAGGAGGTTTCTCCACTGAGATGAGGCTACAGCTCAAATGTTTTTGAAGAGCCACAGCAAGGCCACCTCCATGACCAGTAAGTCTGGGGGAATTGAAAAACATATAGTTGGAAGGACAAAGCTCAGCGGAAGACCTGACATCACCAGACCTATGCCAGGTCTATGTTCAAAATAGAAAATCTAAATTGTAGGTTTTAATTAAATCATTTAAAATGAAGATCTTATTTGCTAAAGATCTTGAATTTATGAATGCTAAATTAACAGGCATGGTGAGATTGATAGGTTGAAGAGCAGCTGTGATAGGCTAGAGAAAACGGAACTGACTATTGTGGCCTATCCTCTCTACTGGTCAGGGTGCTTGCAAACTGTAAGTGATGTTTGTGTTTAATAGCTGGGGTGTGGGGTGGGTTAAACAGCCATGTGCATCCTTCCTCACTGAGATATTTTGATATGTTAGTCTCATCTTGAAGCTCTTTGCTGGCTCCCTCAAAGTTTGTGCCACAGACAGAGCGGATGACATTTACTGGACCACACTAGCAGCAGCTGACAGCTAGTGGGAGCTGACAGCTAGTGGATGCTCTGGTGAATAAAGGACAATCCGGAGCGACACTCCACTTTTAAAAGAAAAACTGATAAAATTGTAATACTGGTCTCGTTAAAAAAATAAGCAGAGACAGCAGCAGAGTATCAAACAGTGTCCTCCCTGTAACATGGAATAACATAGCTCCATTGTGGGCTGTGAACCTAATAAACAGCCTAGTTCGATTCTTACTCTTGTGACACAACACTTACTGATGTAGGCAATTTCCATACAATAATTCCAGGGTCTTTACAAGCTCAGATTTGAAGTTTAACTGTTCATCTAATTTTATTGACTTCTTATTATAGGACCACAATTTATTTTAACTACACAAAATAGTTTGGCGTTTCTAAATCAGACATGAAGCTACTTTAGTTGAAAATTAGTCTTTTGTCAGCATTATAGTTGAACTAACCTTATATAAGTTATGTCTACATTACAACACTTGCAGTAATGTATATCATGTATTTACCTTAAATTCTTAAAAAATAATGAATGAATTAATTTAAAAAGTCACATTTTTCATATACAGTTACAATTCAAGGTGCTTTACAAAGATTAGAAGACAGTTTATGAAAGAGAGGCAATTGATACATAAATAGACCATTTATAAGATTGATTTGTAAGAACAATGAATAAATAAATTGTGTTGTAGATAAAAAGATTTTAAATAACTCAAATAACTCAACTTAACTAAAAGCATCCATGAACAGTGTGATTTTGAGTCCTGATTCAAAAGTTTTGAGGATTTTTAGATCGACAGGAAGTCTGTTCCAGAGATGCACAGCATAGTGACTAAAGGTTGCTTCACCCAGTTTAGCCTTCACACTGGGCACTACTAGCAGCCCACTCCCACTTGACCTGAGACAGGAGTGTACTCCTTAAACATGTCTGTAATGTCTTTTAGAACTTAGATTACTTAGATTACAGCGCTTTGGGAACCGTTTCAACGGTTGAAAAGCGCTATATAAGTAAAAGTCCATTTACCAGTCCATTTTAATGTATTTTGGTCCTGTCAGGGCAAAATTTCTCATGTTTAATCATTTATTATTTTGCAGGCTATGTAGTGTTTTTGTGCCTTCTGGATCTTTATCATTTTACTTTGTTATAGTTTGTTTGTTTAACACATTGGTGTTATGGTACATTTTATCTTGTAGAGCAACCTGCCCTGTGTCCCTCGAGGGGGACAGGAGAACAGGTTGTCTTGTACTGATGCTTGGATATGATGTTTGCTAGAGTAAGAGACGATATTTAGACCAAGGTCCGACAGTATTATGTCTCTCTTGCCTGGTTGTTTTCTACGATGTTATAAATATGTGACTTTCCCACCTTCGGGGTCAGTCTCTTTGTATACTAATGGTGTACATGGTCTCTGTCCTTTCAGCTGAAATAGATTGACTCTGTGATCGTCCTTATATCTGTTCACTCCTCTGTGTTCAACTTAATCTTTACTTATTTCACTTTTGTTCTTTATTTGTACTTTTTATTATTCTGCTTAATTAAATCTTCAAAAGACAACTGTTTGTTGAATCATCGTTTTATTTGTTCACTTCTCCACGAGGGAAATCAAATTTTCCACCACAGGTCCCACTGTATTGATTTATAAACAAACAGCATTGCCTTATATTCAAGTATGTGGCTGACAGGAAGTCAGTGTAGCGACTTAAGAACCAGGGTGATGTGGTCTGACCTTTTGGTCTCTGCAATAACAGCTAGCAGCTGCATTTTGAATAAGCCAAAGCTTTTTGATGGTATTTTTGGGGAGCCCTGTCAAAAGAACATTGCAGCACTCAACCCTGCTAGAAATAAAAGCGTGAATGAGTTTTTCCAAGTCAGCTTTTGACATGAGGTCCCTGAGTTTGGCTATATTTGTCAGATTATAAAAAGCTGATCTTGCTACTGCTTTTATGTGGCTATTTAGTCTAAGATCAGAGTCTAGAACTATAACACAAAGACGTGGTGATGCTGTTACCTTCTTGCTTGTTTCAGGGACTTTCTGCCCCCAGTCTCCTCTGCAGCAAGCCCATGCTCAGCTGGACTGTGGTTAGGTGACTGACGTTGCCAGTTAAACATTTCACTCAGGCATTAAAAAGCCCCACAATCCTTGATTGCCTTTTCTGTATCAGTGTCCTGCTACACTGCCCTCAAAATAGGGGGCCTGTGCAGTATAAAAAGAAAAAAACCCCAACACCACTCTATACCATATATGTAAATACCCTCAAGCACCCTTAATGTTGAAAGACAGCACTTTAACCTCATAGTCATTTGTTTCATTTAAAACCCAATGTGCTGGAGTAAAGCCAAAGAAATTACTATCACATGACTGCACTGTAAGCAGAGGTAAAAGGATTTGGGATGCGTCTCAACCTGCCTCCACCAGAGGGAATCCAGCATCTTTTCTGGACATTTTGGTGCCCTAGGCAAGATGTCCACTGGTGCCCATGAGGGCATTGATTTTTTTCATTATACATTTTTATGACAATTATAATAATTTTATAATACTTTTTCACTCAACTTCTGTTCTGTGTCATGTTATCAACATCATCTGTCAATTAATATCTTTACACACCAGCCAATTTGTGGGATTTAGGAATTTGAGCAAACTTATTTCAATTCTATTCCAATGCACACTATTTCTGTTACGTTAATGAATAATGAAGGATGTTAAAAAATATATCTCCACAGGGACTTGCTATGTTGGTAACATAGCACTATAGGGGGAGGGGCTGTTAGTAATTGTTGTATTGTTTTATTTTCTGAGACTAGAAAAATCCCCTAACAATACATTTAGTGAGAAACTGGTGTGAAATTCTTTGGTCAACAAACAGACCAAAAAATCTCTACAGCTGTTACGAACTCAGGAGGGACCCAAACGCAGGACACGGACAGAGTGGACTTCATTAAGAAAAGAGTTTTTTTTTTTTTAATTTCTAGTGGTGGATCTGAATGAGAGATGGCAAGGAATGGAGATCGGGTGGCAGCAGGAGTTGGTGGTGGTGATGGAGGAGCTGGCGTGAGCGGAGAGAAAGAGAAGTGTGGCTGGTAGGTAAGAGAGGCAAGTTGGTACATGAACACGAAGATATATAGCCACTAGAAACACACACTAAGACAGCCATAGAGCATAGCTACCACTGAGGCTGAAACAACAACCTGGCGAAAAATGGTTAAAGAGCTGGGGTAAATATACTGCAGGCAGATGAACTGATGAGAGGCAGGTGAGCAGACTGGGAAAGGTGATGTGATTGGAGACAGGTGTGTAGGAAGAGCAGAGCTGGGAGCCAGAAGAGCGAGGAAGATGAACCACGCCAACACACACAAACAAACAGGAACAGACACAGGAGCACTAACACAGTGATGTGAGTAAATGAACGCTGGGGTCGCAAAAGAAGTGGCAACCAGCAGGTTAATGATATGACAGTGAACGTCAGCCACCAATAGAGCGTCTTTCTACTGTCTGTCTGTAGTCTCCTCTCAGCATCAGTGTGTGTGGGTGTGCAGCTGTGTGTTGTTGTTTTTTTAACAATTTAAGGGGCACATTGGATGTCAGTGACAGACAGACATCTGCATTTAATTACAAAATATTTCTTCCACCACTTTGGCATCTCTCCAGCTGGTGGTGCCCTCGGTGACCGCCTAGCTCACCTATGCCTATAAACAGCCCTGGATCAATGAATGTAGAAACTACCTACAGTTTTACACATCCACATTGGAAGCAGCCCAGTATAACCTGACTTCCAGGTGGCCTGAGCAGGTCCACCCCAGCGGCTGGGGTTTCTGTGCTTTGCTAAAGTGCCCCTCGATCGAAGTCTTGTCCACATTTTCCTTGCTTATCCAGGGATTCACACTGGCAGTTTAAAGCCTACCTCTTTCAACTCTATGGTGCCTCTTCTTGCACTTCTTGAGTGTAATCAAGTTCAAGATGACTTACTCAGCCATCTCAGGCCATGTCCACATTAATGCAGAAACATTTTGGCATTTCATTCATACCTTCTAAGCTTTTACCACCAGCATCATAAGGCTTTTTCTGGATGTGGTTAAAATTTGAAATGAAATGAAATGAATGAATGATTTTGAAGTCTGTGTGAATGGGGAACTTCTCCAAAAAGATTCTTGTTACTCCACCCATATGGCCTATGTACTTCTACTTAGCACTAGCCAGCAACATTAAGAAGCCAACTTTGTGTCTCTGTTTACTTATTTAGAGTTTCAGTGAAGCCAATCACACATCATAGATGCTGTCACTGACACATCTTTCTGTTTCTGTTTTCATGTGACTGCAGCATTATACTGTATGAACAGTAGGCTGGCACGCTAACGTGTGCAACCCAACACACATGTTGTGCGTGAGGTTTGACACGGAGCTGTAGTCCAAACTGACTACAGTCGCCAACCACTGCGAAAGAGCAAACTTTTTTTAAGCCACCTTTCACACCTACAGCGGGTGAGTGTACCCTCTAGTCATGTATTACTGTACTCGATGACTATGACTGTGTCCGAAATCATTCACTACTCAATACATAGTCCACTATATAGTGAGTTCGCCACTTTGCAGTGCTGTCCAAATGTACAGTTAGAATTATTATGCCCTATATAACGGACTCAAAGTATCCCACAATGCATTGTGAAAACTAGTGTACAACCGATGGTCACTAACCAAGCACTATATACCATCACGCATTGCGCTGAAAAAAAAATCTGATGGGCGAGAGGAAAGAAAGCAGTGCAAAAACGTTTTTTCATTTTGCCGGTGAGCTCACTATATTGTCCTGTACATAGCACTCCCTAGATAGTGAGTAGGGAGTAGTGAATGAGGGAATGATTTTGGACACAACCTATGTTCTATATGCACTTTTGATATGCATTTGAATTTATTTTCATACTTGGCAATACATTGATTTTACCCTTGATTTACTCTTAATGTAAAACACTTTGAGATGTATTTTGTATATGATATGTGCTATATAAGTAAAGTTTATAGTTATTTTTTATTACGAAGCCCTGAAGGACTTATCTTAAATCTCCAAAATAATATGTGTTTGGTTTACCCTGATTTCAAAAGCCTAATCAAGAGGCTGGGGCTGGGACAAGGGCTGCAAATTAGCTCCAGCTTGACGCTCTGTATACATGGCATCTGATGCATTTATGTACAGTGGGGCAAAAAAGTATTTAGTCAGCCACCAATTGTGCAAGTTCTCCCACTTAAAAAGATGAGGGAG
>LKNJ01004297.1:34331-50207 GCA_002120245.1 Maccullochella peelii | reverse complement strand
GGGGGGGGAGATTGGGCTCCAGAAAGGAATGAAACTATTTCCTGTTTGTTTCTATCAGAGGTCAGGACCCCGACTCACTCTGTGTTTCAGAGGAAATGATGAGAGGTTTCTAATTCAGCAGTTTACAAAACCAGGAAGACCAGAAGAAGAAGAAAAGAGTCAGACATCCTCCAGGCACCATGTTACTGCTGCTAGTGCTGCTAGTAACACCTGCTAAACATCACCATCGTGGGCATGTTAGCATTTAGCTCAATGCCTCACAGAGCTGTTAGCTCTGATGGCTAACTTCTTTAGCTTCTCCTGCACAGTCAGAGTAGTGAATTCAGATGTAAAGAATAAACAATTCTCCTTGAATCCCTCGTTCCCCTCGGTTTACAGAGCTCGTTCTGGGATGGACAGCGAGCACAAAGAAACTGAACTGAGAGCGTATTAAAACAGCTCATGAGGAAATGACTCCGTGATACAAACCAAAGCAAGAAAGAGGATTTGAAACAGAAATAAACACACACACAGTCAGTAACCAGGGCCGTCATAGGAACAGGAAGTCACGGGAGTATGTTGTCGTGACAACATGAACTATAAATCACACCCTGTTCAGTGTGAACTCCAATCCGGTCACCACTCTGCCCTGTGGAATTATGGGATATCGGAGCTCTACTGGGACTACAAACTCTACTGACTGAAAAGCAGCTGCCTCTAAAAATCCTCTTCATCACACCTGCTGCTGCAGCCTATGCTGACCTCAGCTGATGCTCCAGTCCTCGCTCAGACACAGACCGGTCCTCGGTCCGGTCCTCGCTCAGACACAGACCGGTCTGATACCTGGCAGCGATCCATGAGTTGCATTTTAATGGCTCGAAGTTTATTAGTGTGTGTGATGTAATTATACAACAGATCAACATTCTGATTGGCTGAGAGCCTTGTTGGCATTGATTACTGGCTGATGACATCCAAAGACAACAAGGAAGTGCAGTGTTTACATGTTCAACGCACACACACACACTCACACAGCTAACGGTCTGTTAACGTTGTGTCTGCTGGGATGTTCGTGTGGGATGGAAACAGGATTACGACACAGAACGAAGACCGAGGAAGACAAAGTTCATCTGGAGACAAAGACATCAAGAGCGAGGAGACGAAGGCAGCACATCTGAAACAGCTGGAGAACAACTAAAACATGGTAATCAATATAGTATCCATAACAACGAGACCAGCTTAACCCAACAACATGCAGCCGTCACACCTGCAGGTGTTCCAGATGTCCACATCAAGGTTTTTGGCCCCCATCCCAATCAAAGTCCTTCAGTATTGATTATCTGCTGATACAGAGTCCAATCTGATACTTCTATTTATTTAAATATTGATCGGACACATTGAAGTAATAACAGCTGTAGATACAAATCTGACACCTCTTATTTTTGATGAGCTGATTGATCCAAATACTGACGGTCCTGATTCAAAACTAAGAAGTTTAAACTTTTATATTATCGATTGATAACGTTTTAGATCACCTGACGGTTTTATTAAAGAAGAGGTCTCACTCTGTTGGAGGTGTTGAACTACAGAAACACTGTGGTTGTACAGCGGTGTTACAGAGTGGAGCATCTTCCCTCACAGAGGATCTTTGGTCCAGTTCAGACAACTGCTGAGCATTGCAGCGAATCCTGTATTCTACCAAAGAAACACAGCAAAGTAAAGACAGAACTTGCATTTGATCTGGTGTATTTTATCGATAGGATCCATTAATATATGCCTGCCTCAGCCCTGGTCTTTAAGACGGGCTTGGTGTCTCTGATATATGCAGAATATGATGCTTCTATCTTTATAAAGTGCTGAGCGGTTCAGATGTTACAGTGCAGCAGAAGAGCTGCCGATACTCTGCTCACTCACAGTAACATCCATCACGGTCGTTTAGTGTCCAGCTGCTGGAGCGGATCTTTCTCAGGAGAACAGACTTCGGACAGATGCTGCTCCTGTTCGGTAACTCTGGTCTGGTTCCATCTTTGTATAAACCTTCCATGTTGCAGAGTCAGACTGTTTACTGAGGAGTAAACAGGACGCCGACTCTCTCATGTAAAGTCCTCATGGCAGCATGCCAGAACCCGTTGACCAGAGAGGTGGCCGCTGCCAGAACACAGTCCAGACCATCGTACGACTCAGGAGACACGTGTCTAACTTCAGAATATAATGACTTATTATAATAGATATTATAGAGCAGGGACGCAGCTCTCACTGCGGTTAGAGAGGGACCGGGTGGATCGTAGCATCGGCCCCGGTAGCTCACAGGACTCCCTGAGGGGACACGGTCGTAAAGCTTCCCCAAGTCCACAAAACACATGTAGACTGGATGGGCAAACTCCCATGACACCAGCAGCACCACCACCAGCAGCAGCACCACCAGCAGCCATGTATTATGCAGTTATGAAGCTTATTTCCCCGCCTGCTGTCGGCTGACTCTACAAACAGTTCACAGGAGTACGAGAGATTTTTAAACTGATGGAGTCAATAAATCTGCAGCCCGAGTCAGAAAAACTCAGCACTCACAGTTCCGTGAGATTATTCAGAGAGCATGGACATGACCTCTGACCTCTCTCAGCACCATCTTAAAGGGGAACTCCACGGATTCTCCACCTCTCATGTGTTTCCAGGCGTTGGACAGTTACTGCATACGTGAAACAAGTTGTACAAAGAAAGAACACATGTGGAATAAAAAGATGATATCTCTTTATCTATTTTGATCCTAAAAACAACTTTACAGGAGATCAATGACTGATCGACTCTGTCTTTTAACCGTGAGTCCAACTTTGGCATAAACAGAAGAACGTGTAAAGTCTGATCTGTGATCTGATTTAGGCTGAAATCTGTCTGCTCAGGTTCTGCTTCAGATCCCTTATTTACACAAAGTTCTCGTGCGACTGCTCATTTAACATCAGACCACTTTGGATTTTGGCTTCAAAATCCTGTTTGTTTCTCAAAGTAAGGTATTGCAGAACTATGGTGCATATTTCCTGTCTTTAATCATGAGCGTGCTCTTTCACGTTTCACGTTTTGTAATACTCAAACCCTGCTCTCGCCCTCAGGCCGCTTCTGTGCGCTCTCGGATGTTTTGTGCAACAACTCCGTCAAAATCTCCCAACCAATAGAATGCCAGCTGTGGTGTTGACCAATGAAACGATGGCTGCTTCTTATAGCATCCCGGGCGGTAATAGTAGCCGTGTAGACAGTAAAGTCATCCTGACAGATTTGGGATCTTTACTGGAACTAAAAATCAAGTTTAGAGACTTTGGACGCAGTTTGGACAGAGGACACGTGTTTGTGTCTGCAGGGTTTAGGAGGTTAAACACTAATCTCTCAAATTGCTTGGTGGGAGAAACGAGGCAGAGGTGACTTGTCATTTTAAACTAAATTACACCAAACAGACGGTGGATGAATAGTTAGTGATGTTTTAAACAAACAGAGCGAGAGATTACAGAGCTGAAGGTTAGAGCTGAAGACCCCGGCAGACGAGGATCCCTGCAGAGTTCCTGTTCTGAATTTAACAAGAAGCCAAATAAAGCTCAGAGGAGGATCTGAACAAAGAGCGGCTGTGTGTCCACAGTGAAGACACGTCTGTCTGCACAGCTGGCTGTAAAAGCTGGTGCTGAATGGAACAAGGCCATCCCAGAAAACTTCACCACAGAAGCTGAAACACTGATGATGTTACATCACAGGGCAGAGACATGGCCTTCATCTGAATGAACTAACAGAACTAAAAACAAACCATATCAGTTTGATGTTCACAGGAAAACAAAAGGAAGCCATGGAGCCGTTTGGGGGCGTGGCTTATGCTGATCATAGATGATAAAACCGTAGATGCGACGTCTCATACATGGTCCATCCTGGACTGGCATATGGCAGCCATCTTACCTGGGTCCTGGTGAGAGAGGCTTAAGTTGTCTTTATAATCCTCATATTTGTCTACCATCACTGGTTTCTATTCAAAGTAAGAGCGTAAGACAAGCGTGCCCGTCTGCATGTAACCAACAAACCAAAGATTCTGGTAGAAATGTGATTATTATGGCTGCAAGAGAACAAATCATGCTTTCAAACATTAAGACAATCTCATAATTGTGCATTTATATTGCAGACAATGATTTTATTTTTTTAAACTTTGCCTGAACTTAATATTGATATTCAGTATTATGTATTGTATTAATATATTTACGAGGTGAGCTGACAACAGGTGATGCTCATAGCTGGATGCAATGGTGAGCGCGAGCCCTCGGCCTCGAATAACAAGCTGGGTGATTGGTCAGGATGTGGCTAACTTTCTGTAGCTTCAGTTGACCCATATGTAAAAATAAATCTCCTCCATACTGACGGGTGGAGTGATGCCGGCCCACCTGGTCCCTCTGGTCCTCTTAGTAAAGCAGTTTGGTGCTGCCCATATGTGGTGATGTAAACAACACCCGGGTAAGATGGCGGACGGTTATCCCACGAGTTATGATGTATCTACTGTTTTCTGTCTGTGATGCTAATGACCACACGTAGTCATGAACAGGTGGAACCATCACACCTGACAGGAGCAGGTGAGGGGCAGTAAAACATACTGTGTACAGGTGCTACGCAACGTGGATCTGTGTCACAGACTGTCTGTTAGAAGAGAGATGTCCTGATCTCCTTCCTGCTCTACAGAGGATGAACCCTTTAGATTTGAATAACCCCATGAGTTTTCCTCTAGCGCCCCCCTCAGGACAAACTGCACTGCTGCTGAGAGCCAGTCATCATCAGTAATCCCAGCCTCCTAAACCCGACAGCCACAACGGGCCGACTGGAACCAGTTCACTGCTGTGCACCATTAAAAATGATCAATGGGCTGCTCACAGCAGCAGCACATGTCTGCAGTGAGGAGCAGGAGGAGGAACAGGAGCAGGAGGAGCAGCACATGTCTGCAGTAAGGAGCAGGAGGAGCAGCAGGAGGAGGAGCAGCACATGTCTACAGTAAGGAGCAGGAGGAGGAGCAGCACATGTCTACAGTAAGGAGCAGGAGGAGGAGCAGGAGGAGCAGCACATGTCTGCAGTAAGGAGCAGGAGGAGGAGGAGCAGCACATGTCTGCAGTGAGGAGCAGGAGGAGGAGCAGGAGGAGCAGCAGGAGGAGGAGGAGCAGCAGCCTTCCTGAACAATACTCAGCTCTGAGTGAACCTGAACCAGGACACCTGGGATCTTGTATCTGAGGGCTTATTTACAGCAGCATAATGAAAGTGAACAGGTTGGTGTCAGGACCTGGACCTGGACTTGTCAGGACAGGCTGCACACTCGCTGTGTATTTACAAGAACAATGTCAGTAATCCGAGGTCTTTCTGCAGAGACCGCAGCCGGTTCCACCAGATCTGCAACAAGAACGCTGCCGTGTGTTTTCACTAATCTAAAGAAACACTAGTGATCCGTGCACGAGCGTGAGGGGACTACCTGGCACCATGTAAACCTGGAACCATGTAAACCTGGTACCATGTAAACCTGGTTACTTTAATCAGGACTACAGATGAGAGTTTGTCCTGAAGGTGGCGCTGGAGGAAACGTTCATCCTCTTGAGAACATGAATACGTCATTTTGTCCTCAGGTCCTGCTGAGGTTGTGTATCTAGATCAGGTCTTGGACTGACCAACATCATGTTGGGCTCTGCCTCCAACAGAGAACGCAAACAGAACAGCAAGACGCTGCTTCAAAACCGCATGAGTCACTCGACTATTCTGGATGATGCCGTTCACCTCGACCCCCCATCCCTCAGAGAGGAGGGGGGTCTCACACTCACTAACATTCGACTTTGAGCCAAGATGGCCGCCAGCCAGCCCCAGTTTCACTACCACAGCTGAGAGGCCTGAGGAGGGAACGGCCCTGAACTGTAGAGATCTAACTGATGCCAGCACGCCGTCCGAGTGTGTGTGTTTCTGTGTGTGTTTCTGTGTGTGTGTGTGTGTGTGTGTGTGTGTTTCTGTGAGTGTGTGTGAGATTGTGTGCGATTGCGTGTGTGTGTGTGTGTGTGTGTGTGTGTGTGTGTGTGTGTGTGTGTGTGTGTGTGAGAGATTCTTCTCTCCTGACTGCACTCCCACACATAGATGGTAATTATTGACTGAAGGGCAAAAGATTCATGTTGCATTTATGTCCAGGGAGACAGACTGTTAATATCAGCTTTCAGATGGTAAAGAGACAGAGAGACAGACGAATGTATCCATGTGTTTACCCTGCAGAGACAGGAAGTGACCCAGATAAAGTCAGTGTGGTATTTCCTGTTAGTGCCAGCGTTGCTAACGGAGTTTGTCTCTGGAGGAGCTGAGGACGCTCGGAGGACGCGCTGAGGACGCTCTGTGGTGTCGTGCTTTAGAGGCAGAACTGGGGCGACTGCAGTCTGACTGACAGCTCAGAGCACACGGCCACGTTGCCGTGACCACTAGACGATGACTGTGATTTATGCCGACTCAGCGAGGTGTGAATGTTAATAAAAGCCATGAAGTTGATGCTTCAGAGTTCACAGGTGCAACAGAGCTGCTCGGTGTTCGTCCCTGGGCAGTGAACGCATCATTGTTGGTGTTTACATTCCTGCAAAAAGCCAGAGACGCCTGCAGGTCAAATATTTCTATGTTTTGTTCTCTTGTGATGATGGAAGGAATGATTCAGGTGGTCTCTTGGTGATCAATAGGAATCTTATGTGTTGATCATCAATAATCAGCGTTGATAACAAAGAGCGCAGCCTGAATGAAGGAACCTCCTGCTAACGATGCTTTCACGAGCTCCTCTGACAGTCTGACATTCTAGTTGTCCACCCGTCTCCTGACAGTACCAGGACATCACAGGAGTCCTGTAGAGACCTTCATTGATCAGCAGCTGTAGTAAACTATATTAGCCATCACCTGTCAACATAAGCGATCACATGATCATGAGACCGCAGTGCTCCACTGCTGTTGGGAACAGCCTAACCCAGCAACACCACCAGCTGACTCATGACCTCATCACACACACACACACACACACACACACACACACACACACACACAGGATGCTACGTATTTGATGATTAATCAATAAGTCAATCAACAGATAATTTGATGTTTTAAAGGTTCCTGTAGACACCTCAGACTGACCTGACAGCTAAAACACAAACCAACATACAGATGTTTCAGTGTCTGACAGTCAGGACACCACTGAACCACTGAACCTCTGGAGCTCTGCAGGTAGACCACCATCCCACCAGAACACCTGTCACCTGATCAAACATGGCTGCCAACCAGCAGCTTGTTTCTGTGCAGCAACATTTGAGCTGAAAAGACCAAAACAAGGAGGAAAACAGCAGAGAGATTGGTGAGATCCTGGATCTGTAGAGTCCACAGAGGGAACTGGTACTGAACTTCAGGTGAAGCTCTGTGTAAAGTGACGTCATCGTCGGTTGCCAACGTCAGTCACAAATATCAAACATGTTTGAACAAATGTGTGTGAGAACGACCGCATCTGAAGACTTTTAGGTTCCACGCCTGCAGGAGTCTCTGAGTGGACGTTTAACTTGATCACATGATGGACGGCTGTAAACATCAAAGTGTCCCTGAGCACAAATACACTCCAGCTGCATCTCCTGCAGGTCTGTACTGTGTACAGGTGCCCGACCCTCAGCCAATAAGGAGCCACTTTTCATATCATGCCTGTTTCTTTGTGTTGCTTCCACAGAAAAAGAACGAGCAGAAACAGGAGCGAGATTCCCGTCAGTCACTCTGTTTAACCCTGAAGGCAGCGCAGGACAGAGCCGCCACGCCTCTGTCACTGAAAACACAGCCAGGGCTTGAAGGAGGAGGCATGCTGGGAAATCCCCTCCGGAGCAGGAAGGGTGGGGTCATGCCAGGCAGCACAGGGGGGGGGGGACTCTGGGAAAGTTCAGTGCTTCCCAGCAAAGGTGAATCATTATATGTGAACGAGTACAGGACAGATTTAAAGTCTCTGCTCTCCAGAGGATGAACCCTTTAGATGTGCCTGACTCTCTGACGTTTCCTCCAGCGCCCCCCTCAGGACAAACTGTGCACTTTCAGCTCCACCACAGGTCGGACTCAGAACAGATTCATCCTGAGGACCTCGTCTGTGATAATGATTGAGCCGAGTTACTGAGAACAAAGGCAGCTGTGTTCCTGTGCAGGTCTGAACCTGCTCCGAGTTCAGCTCTTTGATCGGATGATGATCGTGTTTCTGTGGAGGGTTTAGTCCGAACAAGACTCCATTGGAGAGGTACAAAGTCTGACATTGGCTCCCTACTGAGCGCTGCTTGTTTCAGAGTGTCTCCACTGCATCACTGTCAGATATAATGTCTGCAACATTTATATTAGAGCTGAAACGATCAGTTGATTAATTGATCAGCAGCCGATCTGCCTGCCTGCCTGCTGAGGACACGCTGCGTTCCTACTGACAGACTGCTCACCTGCTGGTTCCCAAAGGGCCCTCGATCCATCTGAGGGCCCACAAGATCATTAAAGTGATCAAACACACAAAAAGTATTATTTCCCTGACGTTTCTCTCATTTTTTGCCTTTTCTTCTTGTAAATGACAGATTCCTTTCGATTTCCTTTCAAAGCCTATAAACATCCTTCAGATGAAACAACCTGAGAAGGAAAGATCACACACAGGATGTAAACCGTCAGGAGCCACCAGGCTCAAAGACCTGAAGAGAAAACCCTGTTCCTGCTCCTGAATCACTGACTCACACCTCCAGTTACACAAAGTGAGGACAGCTAATGAACTTGAGGTCAGCAGATGAGGCAGGAACGTGTTGTCACAGAAAATGTTCAGGAATCAACAGCTGAGAAGCAAATCTTCAGCCACATTTATCTACAGCAGTGAGTGAGACGGTTTTACTCCGAGAGGAAACCCTCCCAGCTGACTCACTGTGGAGCAACACGTCACTGTGGTCAAAGTGTGGACAGAGAAAAGGAAAGTTTCCCCTGAGTCATCAGTCCTCTGCTGCAGGAGAGCAGCAGGACGGAGCCGTGGAAAGAAGCAGTAAGAGCAGATAATTACCCAGGACGGAGTGCACACGGACAGACAGCTGAGTCCTCATGATCACAACAGGCTTCTTCCCTTTCCTGTAGGAAACAGAGACAAAGAGTTCAGACACAAACATCCAGGGAATATCTCAACACCTAGATGATGACTTCCTCGACCTTAACCTAATAAAAACTAAGGAATTAATTATTGATTTCAGGCAAAAAAGTAACAAACCAAAAGCTAGCACTATACACGGCGAGGACGTTCAAACTGTCGACACATAAATTTCTAGGAACAGCATTCCACTCTCAACTCAAGCGTGTCGGTGGTCAAGCGTGGACAACAAAGGATTCACTTAATGCGGAAACTAAACTCTTTTCGGGTCTGTGATACTATTTTATGTAATTTCTATCAATCATTCATTGAAAGTTTTCTAACTTTCTCTTTTATCTGCTGGTTTGGTGGGATGCCTGTGAAGGACAAGAACAGCCTAAAAGGTATTGTGAAGGTCTGCTGCAAGATAATTGAGTCCAGCAGAGACCTGTGCTCCCTTTGGGAGAGACAGGTGGCCCAGAAAGCAATCGGACCACGTTCTGTCCAGTGAATTAACTGTAACGCCCTCGGGGCGGCGTGATGATGCGCCCCTCAGGAGAAAAAACCGTCACTCTAAGTCTGTCATCCCTTCAGCCATCAGGCTGCTAAACACAGACAGTCATCTTATAAAAACGTACACCAGAATGTTCTGCTGCTGCTGCTTGCTGTTTTCTTCTGGGACCCTGGATAATAACCACTTGTCCTGTGAGTTTTGGAGTTGTGTATATGGACGGGGTAAGCTGCTAATCAATTGCCCTTCTTGGGATCAATAAAGTGGTCTGAATCTGAAGTAGGTTAAAGAGGAGAGTTACAAGAGAAAGTGCGCTGAATACTGAGGAAAGGCAGCACTGTAGGTTTCTGATGGTCCCCACACACACACACACACACACACACACACACATATGAAGGAAGACATCTGTCTCCCTGCTGGACGGCCTCACAGTCTGAGGTGAGACACAGGTGACCCGTCTGACTGACAGCTCCTGGAGGTGTCTGGGTTCACCTTTCTCAACATATCGACAGGTTGTCTTCTGTTCGGGGAGAGACGGCTGGAGCTGCTCTGAAATGATCCCAGAACTGCTGCTGCAAGCCGACTGTGGCCTGCTGGGATCAGAGTGGGGAAAGAACGACAGCACGGAGATATGGAAAGAATGAGAGAGACAGACAGGCAGGGAGACAGACAGACAGACAGACAAGGAGAGAGACAGACAGACAGACAGACAGACAAGGAGAGAGACAGACAGAGACAGACAGACAGGCAGAGAGACAGGGAGAGAGACAGACAGGGAGAGAAACAGACAGGGAGAGAAACAGACAGGGAGAGAAACAGACAGGGAGAGAGACAGACAGGGAGAGAGAGACAGACAGACAGGGAGAGAGACAGACAGACAGGGAGAGAGACAGACAGACAGGGAGAGAGACAGACAGGGAGAGAGACAGGGAGAGAGACAGACAGAGAGACAGGGAGGGAGAGAGACAGACAGGGAGAGAGACAGACAGGGAGAGAGAGAGCCAGGGAGAGAGAGAGAGACAGACAGGGAGACAGACAGGCAGAGAGACAGACAGGCAGAGAGACAGACAGAGACAGACAGGGAGAGAGACAGACAGGGAGAGAGAGAGACAGGGAGAGAGAGAGACAGGGAGACAGGGAGAGAGACAGACAGACAGACAGAGACAGACAGGCAGAGAGACAGACAGGGAGAGAGACAGACAGGGAGAGAGACAGACAGGGAGACAGAGATAGACAGACAGGGAGAGAGATAGACAGACAGGGAGAGAGATAGACAGACAGAGAGAGACAGAGACAGAGACAGACAGACAGAGAGACAGACAGGGAGAGAGACAGACAGGGAGAGAGACAGGGAGACAAACAGAGAGACAGACAGGCAGAGAGACAGACAGGCAGAGAGACAGAGACAGACAGACAGGGAGACAGAGACAGGAGAGACAGACGGACAGGGAGAGAGACGGACAGGGAGAGAGACGGACAGGGAGAGAGACGGGGAGAGAGAGAGACGGGGAGACAGACAGACGGGGAGACAGACAGACAGACAGAGAGGGAGAGAGACAGACAGGGAGAGAGACAGGGAGACAGAGAGGGAGAGAGACAGACAGACAGAGAGGGAGAGAGACAGACAGACAGAGAGGGAGAGAGACAGACAGACAGGGAGAGGGGGGTAGACAGAAACTGAGGAAGAGGAGGAGGAGAGTTTGTGTTTGTTTAAGGCTAAAAAAAGGAACTATGATGAGACTTTTTAGTCATTGTAAGAAAGACACAAACAGTTTCCACTTTCAAATGACGTATAGATCCCTGTTTTTATACTCCGTTCCTCTTTATGGTTCCAGAGACTCCACTGGGAACACACACACACATAGAATAATAAAATGTGTGTGTGTCATTTTCCCATCATTAAGACTGAGCTACAGTTCAACATGGCCGCCAACCAGCAGCTTGAACCGTTTCTTTGCTGAAAAGGCCAAAAAAGGAAGCTGAGACAGACGGGACACAGTGACAGACCAACACACACCTGCTGTTTTCAATGAGAGGCGTCAGGACGCCTCCCTGATCCAGTTAGCACGGTTGGTCTGCATCTACTCTCCAAAATAACACTTGCTCCCACACAGACCTCCAGCCCCGCTGTTTACTCTCATTTCCCCAGTGAGGAGGCTGCAGGCTGCAGCTGGCTGTCTCTCTCTGTTCGTCTCAAAAACACCCTGGCATCTCCGAGCTTCATGTTTGAAATAATCTGATGTGTACACGTCAGGTGTGTCACTTTAAACTGGTCACACTGGGCGGCCATGACACGTGAGACAGGTGAGACAGGTGAGAAGTGAAGGTGTTCTTACGCCACATCTTCATAGAAGCTCTCCAGCTCGTCTCGCTGCTCGGCCAGAGACGAGTCCAGGTCCAGATAGTTTCCATGAGGAGACAACTGAAGGGTGCACTCCTCCAACTGAGAGACAGACAGGCAGACAGGCAGGCAGACAAAGAGACAGACATATTGGTCAATATGTAAATTCTTATATGTGCCTTCATGCACTGGTGTATGACAGAAGGAGACACAGAGAGAGTGAGACAGAGACAGTGATCTTATAACCAGTGTCAGTATGAAGGGTCGTGCAGCAGCTGCTGTGATGGTACAGGACCAGGACCCGGTGATGAGGTCCGCTGTATTTATTCGTCAGAATGAGAAACAGAGTTTTCTGATGCTGAGGCGTCACAGGGTGCAGCAGGAAACCAAAAATGCACTGCAGTTAAAGATGACTTCGTGATGGGGAGTTATTCTTAGAGTCCTTCACTAATTGATTTAACGCACCACCGTGTCAGTGACTCAAATCAAACACTTCAATTAGCTGAATGAGCTCGACATGTAAATGAATCACTGTCACCAAAGTATTTAAAGGAAAGTACGTAAGAATTATCTGCAGTGAACTCCATCAAGACACTCCTTCTACACAATTTGTACCTTAAGATCTTGGGTTACGTTAATAAGGTGTTAATCAAACACACCCACAGTGTAACTGCGTGCCGACAGGTGTGGCCGACAGGTGTGGCCCTGTGGTCACTCACCCAGTCATTCATACAGGAGAGTGCAACTAATCAACTGTACTACAGTCATTAGTCCGTGATATTTACAGCCTGGATCACAGAGCTGTGTCCAGATGTTGCTGTGCACAGAAGCATCACTACTGCAACATTACATCTGGACACAGATGTAATGCTGCTGTGCACAGATGCTGCTGTGCACAGATGCTGCTGTGTCCAGATGTTGCTTGCACAGATGTAATGCTGCTGTGTACAGATGTTGCTGTGCACAGATGCAGCTGTGCACAGATGTAGCTGTGTACAGCTGTTGCTGTGCACAGATGCAGCTGTGCACAGATGCAGCTGCAGCTGTGTACAGATGCAATGTTGCAGGTCTGAACTACATCAAACTACATCTGATCCAGACTGAAATATCTCAACAACTATGGGACGGCTTCTGATGAAATGTTTGTTTACTGCTAATTAGCTAATGTTAGCATGCTAACATGCTAAACTAAAAGAACATGGTAAACATTATACGTGCTAAATGTCAGGATGTTAGCATGCTGATGTTAGCATTTAGCTCAACGCACTGCTGTGTCTAAGTGTAGCCTCAAAGAGCTGCTAGCTCGGCTGCAGACTCTCAGGCTTGTTATTCACGATCCATCGCTAACGTTGGGCTATGTGACAACACACTGTCCGCCTTAGAGATGGTAGAGAGGGTAGGGAGCTCAGACCTCCGGAGGGAGCTCGCAGTAGAGCCGCTGCTCCTTCATGTTGAAAGGAAACATGAGGTGGTTCAACATCTGATCAGGTCCTCCTGGGCAACTTCCTCTGGAGGTTTTCTGGGCACGTCCAACTGGTAGGAGGCCCTGGGGCAGACCCAGAACACGCTGGAGGGATTATACATCTCATCTGGCCTGGGAACACCTTGGGGTCCCCCAGGAGCAGCTGGAGAATGTTGGTAGGAACAGGGACATCTGGACCACCTCGTTTAGCCTGCTGCCACCGTGACCCGGCCCAGTATAAGAAGCAGAACATGGATGGGTGATAGAAGTTTTTATCCCATTCCGTCACTTTGTTTAGTTGGATCAGTTTTGTACAGACTAAACTGAGAAGGTGGTTATAGTGGATCGTCTGCGCTGCAGAGGAATCAATAACTGGGCCCAGCGGTGCCGGTCACACCCGGCTGCAGCATGAACCGGCTCCTGGTTCGGACTTTTGGGGATGTTCAGTGCGTCTATTCATCAGTGTCTTTTTTGAATGACCTGCTATTATCCTACTTCTCTGAACAGAAGTCCTGCAGGTCGTCTGTAAGTCTGTCTGTGATTAAACCTGACAGGTTTATTAGTCAGCTCTGCCCCGTGCACATTTGTCATTAACTCCACATTATCTAATCTTTGCAACACATCATGCACTCTCTGCATGGACTCTCCTCTGCAGCAGACATGACGGCAGTTTGTTTCCATCCAGTAAACTCAGTCAGAGTTGGACTGAATGTGGAGTTCAGATCAGAATGCGTTCTATTTATAGCCTGGCAGACCGAGTGTCTTGTAGCTGTGTACAATGAGTCACGGTCAGGTATGAGGCTGGAATCCCGGGCAGAAAACAATCAGGTCTGCTGTTGATAGTGAACTGCTGAACACGCTGCAGCGTCTCTGAACCAGCAGAACCACATTCCTCTACAACAACAGCAGCAACATCATCTCTACACGCTCACATGGAGCCGGACTGTGGAGCTGGAGGTGGCCGAGGACCCTAACATGACATCACCTCCGTGTTTTAAGCTAATGTTGTATCCTGGGCAATGAAACAATCACCAGAATTATCTCAATATACATATAACAAATGTTCGATATAATTACACCACTCATACACCAGGAGAGGGGGGCGCTAATGCATCTTAAACACTAGTTGCCACCCGCCATTAAACAGAAGAAGACGAACAGCCAATCATTTCACAGAAATAGAGATATGCTTACAGACGAATGCCATACCAACAAACTAACACAAGATACTCACATCTGCTCTTTAGCAACTTCAGTCTGTGGTTCGGGGATTGGGTGACCAATTAAAACAACACAACAAGTAGCTTGCTAGCTAATGTTAGCATAAATTGCCTTCACTGCTGAGAATGACATGGCTGTCATGCTGAGACGTCCCACTGGGATCATCGAGGCTAAAAATGAAAAACTTCACAGCGAAAATTTGCACTTTGTTTCTTTTGATACAGCAAGGCTAGCAGTTTCCCCCTACTTCCAGTCTTTGTGCTAAGCTAGGCTAAACATATACAATGAATTGGACAAGCTGACAATGAGTATGTAAAATAAAAATCATCATCAAGCTGTTTTTCTGCTGCCTTCACATGTGCGGAAGGAAAAGCCCGGTCAGTTCTTATCAACACGCTGCTGTTAGTATTACATCCGTCCATCCGTCCATCCAGCTTATCTCCTGTTTACAGATCCCACCCTTTTCCTCCACAATCACTCTGCTCGGAGGGGGGGGGGAGGAAAACTAGCTCAGAAACACCAGGAACGGTGTAGAAGAAGTCTTGTAATGTTTGTTTCACGCATCGGTCAGATCTCCTCGCTGGAGCTCAGCCTGCAGGTCGACCCCAAGGGCATGATGGGAACAATTAGGGGGTCGGTGGAGGAATGTAATCTAGTGGGACCGGCGCTCTGTGGTCTTTATCTGATCCTGGAGATTCCAGCAGGGCTCCAAACGCCTCGCAGCAGGCTGGAGTGGGTTTTGCCCCCTGTGTAACTCACATTACGATAGTCATTACACTCTACTCTGATCTGAGGGCTGTGGCTTGGATGACCAGCAACTTTATGATTCTAAACTCAGACAAAACTGAAGTTATTGTACTTGGTCCCGAACAGCTCCGAAACACATTATCTAAAGATATAGTTACTCTATATGGCATTGCCCTGGCCTCCAGCACCACTGTAAAGAATCTCAGAGTTATCTTTGATCAAGATTTGTCCTTCAACTCCCACATAAAACAAACTTCAAGGACTGCCTTTTTTCACCTAAGTAACATTGCAAAAATCAGGCACATCCTGTCTCAAAAAGATGCAGAAAAACTAGTCCATGCATTTGTTACGTCTAGACTGGATTATTGCAACTCCCTATTATCAGGCTGCCCCAATAAGTCCCTTAAGATGCTCCAGTTGATCCAGAATGCTGCGGCACATTTATTGACAAGAACCAGGAAAAGGGACCATATTTCGCCCATATTAGCTTCTCTGCACTGGCT
>LKNJ01004297.1:4059-33905 GCA_002120245.1 Maccullochella peelii | reverse complement strand
CTGCGCAGTCGTGATCTGAGGTTGCGGAACTGCGCAGTCGTGATCTGAGGTTGCGGAGCCTGGATCTGTGATGCAGGCTACCTGCTGCCCCTGTGTTGCTGTTGGGCAGCCGCTGCTGCTACTGTTGCTTTTGGACTTCTTACTAGCATTACTACTACCACATTGCTATTACTTTTATTTGTATTAACATTAATACTATTTCCACTACTGCTGCTTTACATCTGTATGTAGAACTGAACTGCGCTGTGCTACTGCATGTTCGCTTTCCTCATGCTCTCTCTCAACCCAACCGGTTGAGGCAGATGACCGCCCACCCAGAGCCTGGTTCTGCGCGAGGTTTCTTCCTGTTAAAAGGGAGTTTTTCCTTGCTACTATTGCTTGTGCTTGCTCTTGGTGGGAATTGTTGGGTCTCTGTAAACATAAGGAGTCGGTCTAGACCTGCTCTTTATGACAAAGTGCCCTGAGATAACGTTGTTATGATATGGCGCTATATAAATAAAACTGAATTGAATTGGCTCAGGAGGTGGAGCGGGTTCGATCCCAGCTCCTCCTGTCCACATGTCAAAGTGTCCTTGGGCAAGACACTGAACCCTAAGATGGCCCAGATGGAGGCCAGCACCCTGCAGGCTGCGCTGCCATCAGTGTGTGAATGTGTGTGTGAACGGGTGAATGAGACCTTTTGCTTTACTAAGAAGAAACACAGACTGCTGAGTCATGATCTCCTGAACTGAAGACACCAAGGAAAACAGCAAAGTCACCCGACTTTATCTCAGTCCGTGTACTTTAGCCTCTGTGAAGATAACTGTGCCGCGAGTGCTGCTAAAATGAAAAACGACTGATATCTAACTGTGAAGCATGAAGCTGCATTCACTTCCTGTTAGGAAAACTGCACTCTGTGCACGATAATCGAAACAGGACGAACACGGACACATCATCAGCCAGCTGACCGGAAGCTGGAGCTGATTCTCCTTTTCCACAGCGGCAGATTCACCAAACTCACATCTTTAACTTTGGACGAATCATGTTGATGTGCGGGAAGCAGTGACGTTACTCCAGACTTTTAATTTGATGAGGCAGAGCTGTGAGCCCGGCAGCGTAGAGTTCGGAGAGGTCAAACCTTTAAGACGTGAGCCAGAATTTCAGTTTGGTGGAAAAAGAGAATAAGTACAGTTTTGTGTCCTTTAAAGCTGCGCTAACTGATGTTTCTGTCCACTTCAGCAGCAACAAGTCACATCATCACCAACCAGCTGCTGATTTCCACCTGCAGCAGCTACAGAGCAGCACGATCCTTCATGTGGAGTGTTTGTGTCCCCTGATGACGTCCAGCTGCTGTGTTTGAGGGGAATCTCCGGCTCTTTAGCTGCTGAATGCTCCACTATGTTCCCCAGCTCGTCTCTGACTGACTGTCTGTCTGCTGCTGAGCAGGTAGAGGACAGGTGCTTTTTACAGCTTCTTCTCTGAACACGACGCTCTGAGAGGGAACCAGAACACACCAACGAGGAGCTGAAGCTCACTGGAAAGATTCAGCTGATCGTTCAGAGACGCTAACACACTGTTTTTGTCCACAGTCATGCTAGCAGCTGTGTGAGATGCTAACATCAGCCTTCTACGATGCAGCGACATGTTTACCACCTTCACTGTCTTAGTTTAGCCTGTTAGCATGCTAACTGATTAGCACAAAACATAAAGCAAAGCTGAGGCTGATGGGAATTAGAGCTGCAACAATTAATCACTTATCAGTTAGTCGATCAAAAGAAAATTCATCTGCAACTACTTTTAGATTGGTTGATCATTTAAGTGATTTTTCATGAAAAACACCAAACGTGATGGTTCCACGTTCTTCCATCTGATCATTTGCTGCTTTTCTTGGTCTCACATTATAGAACATTTAATATTTTGGGGGTTTTGACTGTTGGTTGGACAAAGCAAGTCACTTTGTGTGTTATATCTCACTGCTCTCTGACATTAGATACAGAAATGATGAATCGAGAAAATAAGTTGTTAAATATGTAAATTAGCTGCAGCCCTGATGGGAATGTGATTAGTTCTGCAGGTATTTGGTCATAAACCACATTTTATCCAGTTGTTGTTGAGCTGTTTCAGTCTGGACCGACAGACATTAACATCCCTGAAGTCGCGCTGCTATCTTGGCTAAAAAGTAAGTGAATGCAGCACTGAACTGCTGCAGCATGAGAAGCAGCATCAGTCAGGACCATGTGGAGGTTTTACAGCCCCACTGCTGTATGCCAGAGTCCTCATAAGACCAGGATCACATCACCCCAGAATCAACTTTAAAATACTGCTGCTGGTTTATGAAGCAGTGACTGATCTGATGCTCAGTTCCATCCAGACCCCTCAGATCACCTGGGGCAGGTCTGCTGACTGCCCCCATAGTCCAGACTAAACATGAAGCAGCAGCCTCCACTTTCTGCACCACCCACCTGAACATATGATGTCTGATGCTTCACTGTTCAACTTGTTTAATGTTGGAGTCTTGACAGAAATGGTGGACTAAAGACCAAGTGAACAGCAGCAAAGCACCTTCAAATATTCAGTGGTCCCTGAGAGGACTGAGAAACACCAGACTGAAAAGATCTGATACCAGACTCCATTTAAAAAATTGGCATTTTTAATGTGGAACAGATTTTCAGCAACTATACCTAAAAAGCGCACGTGTGATAAGTTCATAATAACTGCTTATATTAACTAAATCTAATTTTCACAGAAAAAAAATGCTGAATGTACTAGATGCATCCCAAATTGCGGTGTGACAATTCACCAAATTACCAAGGACAAATTAATTCGCCTACTTTTTAAACGGAGTTTGGCGTAACACCGTGAGCTTCAGGGTTCCACTCCTTTAAACTTTACTGGTTATTTATCTACAGGTTAATCAGTTATTTCACACATTTATCAGCAGTTTATCGATATTTAAATTCCTGTTAACTGTGGTTCTTCTGTCATAATGTCCGGGACGGTTCACTGAGACCCGGCAGGTAGCTCGGTTAGTGACCCACCTTCAGAGGCGCCTCCAGCAGCTTGTGTATCCCGGCGATCTGCTCACTGAGCGGCAGGTTCTCCTCCAGGCTCACCGTCGGAGGTCTCCGAGGTTCGGGAAAGTTTGTGCAGATAAACGGATCCGAGTCCTCCAGGTACTGAACCCGGCAAACAATGGAGGCCATGGCCGTGTGACCGCGACCCAACTGCGGCTGAAAGTGTCTGTGTGGCTCGGTACAGACGCGCCCAGCACTGGAAGAGCCTTTAAAATGAAGAAAACCCGGCCCTCGCTACTCTGCCACCGGACAGGTGAAGCTGCTGCGGATGTATACATGGACATCCGGTGTCACCTTTCAAAATAAATTCAGTTTTTTGAATGAGACTATACCAATTCTAATGGAAACTAAATCTTGATGATTCTGGAGAAATATTCAACATGGGAAACTGCTCTTCATCCTCTGCTGCCATTAAATGTGGAATCCCAAGGTTCAGTTTTAGGGAACTTAGGAACTTCCTGCAACCTAATGAGAACAAAACTGAGATAACCATGTCCTGTCTGCAAATCTGCACAATGCAGTTAAAAATCTTGGTGAATTTTAACCAACAAGTCAGCTGTGTTGTGAAGGGCACCTTTGATCAGGACCTGGATCCTGCTTTTATCACCTCTCGGCTTGTTGCTGTAAGTCCTGTGTGGGGTCGCCCCCCTCCACCCTTCCTCCACTCCAGATGGTTCAAAACGCAGCAACACATCACATTTCTCTGTGTGGGATCAATAACGGTTCAAATAAATGACAGCACCCGTCTGGGTGGGCCAGACCAGTATTTGATATGTTTCATACAAAGTGAATATCTATATTATCCAGACAAATAACCGTAACTGTTCAAGTTCCGTCATTAAATGTTGTAGTTTTATTTTGAAGGAAGTACCACGTCCGGTTTGATGAACGGTGACTTGATGGTGAACGGCCCACTAATGACGTAATGACCGTGTATGGAAACAGTGAAGCTGCAGCTGCTCTGAGGTCAGTTTGCAGTCAGCTAATAGCGGCACATTCATTCAGTGTGTGTTGGGGAACAGCGCCCCCTGGTGGCTGGATGGGTGCAGCACTGCAGCAGCAGCCGTCACCTTTATTTCTACACAATGAAAGATTCTCACTCAAGACACATCAAAGCTTTTTGAAAACTTCTTATTTCTGAGTCCTGGAAAGTCGATCTCACAGTTTGGTCTGGTGAGGTCATGGATGAGTCAGACCCCCACGGACAGATTACGGACACAGACCTCCTACACATGGGAAACCCAGACTGAGGACACACGACAGGACATCAACCAACAACCGATGGGCGCGTTTCTGCATCCTGGTGCTTGTTTTGTATGTGTGCAATGTTCAGAGACAATAATCCCAGAGAGGAGCCTTAATGCAGCGCGCTGAGCCAGACGTGGAGACTTTACACTAATGTAATGTGTAGTGTTCATGGGGCAGGGCGAGAGTCAGGGTCAGTGGGGGTCCCGGGTCTTGTTGACGAGTCCAGCTGCAGACGGGAAGAAACTGTTCTTGTGGTGTGAGGTTTTGGAACTGATGGACCGCAGCCTCCTGCCAGAGGGGAGTGTCTCTGTTTGTGTCTGGGTGGGAGGGGTCAGCCACAGTCTTCCCTGATCGCCTCAGGGTCCTGGAGCCATGCAGGTCCTGAAGGCGTACAGGCCCTGAAGGCGTACAGGTCCTGGAGGCGTACAGGTCCTGGAGGCATGCAGGTCCTGGAGGCGTACTGGACCTGCAGGGATGCAGGTCCCGGAGGGATGCAGGTCCTGGTGGCGTACAGGACCTGGAGGGATGCAGGTCCTGCAGGTGTACAGGACCTGGAGGGATGGCAGATTGCAGCCAATCACCTTCTCTGGGGAGCGACTGATATGCTGCAGTCCACCCTTGGCAGTGGCAGCAGAGCACCAGCTGGTGATGGAGGAGGTGATGGAGGTGTGGAAGTGCACCATCATTGTCTTTGGGAGGTTGAACTTCTTCAGCTGTGGCAGGAAATACATCCTCTGCTCATGTTCCTGGGTAGCGTTGGTGCCCAGGAAGCGGAAGGACTCCACAGCATCGACTGGGGAGTCACTCAGGGTGATGGGGGCGGGTGGGGCTAGGCTCTTTCTGTAATCCCCTACCAACTCCACTGTCTTTAGATCTGTTCTGACTGCACCAAGTCACCAGATGGTCAATCTCCCACCTGTAGGCGGACTCATCCCCACCAGAGATGAGCCCAGTGAGGGTGGTGTCGTCCGCGAACTTCAGGAGCTTGACGATCTGATGGCTGGAGGTGCAGCTGTTGGTGTTCAGGGAGAAGAGTAGGGGGGAACCGATGCTGATGGTCTGGGAGTCAGAGACGTGTTTCCCCAGCTTCACATGCTGCTTCCTGTCCGACAGGAAGTCTGTGATCCACCTGCAGGTGGAGGCACACTCAGCTGGGAGAGCTTGTCCTGCAGCAGAGCTGGGATGATGGTGTTAAAGGCAGAGCTGCACGTGTCATATGTTGGTGTAAGTACAACATACATACATATCCGCGAGATATGAGATAAAACGATAGATTAAAAAAATGTTAAAATAAGTGAATGATAGCCAGAACAGAAGCACGATACGTTACTCGTGCCAGGTACACAACATCAGATCTGTCTTATATCCAGCATGTATACGCTCACCCATAATGCATTACAAATATACATACATAAATGAGGTGCTAATATATGACCCCCCCCAGTCTTCAGATGATTTGGTGCTTTGCGGGTCAGTTTTTAGAATCTAGTTCACTGGATCCTAGTAAGTAAGGTGAGGACAGAAACAGACCTGCAGCTGCTGAGGTACGAATCATTTTACATCTGTAAGATCCCGTTTAAATAGTGTTAACAAGCTTCAGGAGTCTGGACAGGCGTCACATTACAATCTAAATGTTCTGTGACTGTAAGTATCTGACAACCACCTCAGACCTCAGATGTAGCCTGTGCATCACAGCTGCTGCTGCTCTGAAACACTTCTATATGTGATCACACTCAGATATTTGTGGCTAAAACACACTGTGTTTATTATTATTATCACACACTGACTGTGCAGTTTGGTCATCGTCCAGCAGGTGGAGGTGTTTCTCTACATTTTGAGTCTGGACAGCTTGCAGTGTGATTGCATAAGAAAAGTGATGAAACAGACTGAAACACACACACACACACACACACACACACACACACACACACACACAGAGGACTTTGTCCAAACTGATAAACTGAACCAGTGTTGGTTATTTCCAACTTAGCTGTCAGTCAATTGATCAATCAATCATTCAATCATGGTAACAGTGAGCTGTGGCATTTATCAGGCCCCACCCACCCAGGTTTAAAAGATGTCCTCTTCCCAGTACAGCCAATCAGTTACCATGACGACTATAATCTGTCCAGTCAGTTAATAGAAAAAATGTATCGGTTGTTGCAGATTAGCTGTCGTAATGTCAAGGTGACGGAGTGACGTGAAGACAAACTCGTGGTTTAGGCTTCACAGACTTCAGTCGCAGCTGTAAACCTCCTGCTGACGGACCGGAGCAGCTCTCAGCGCCTTCTTTATCCAGCTGACCTGAACACACAGCAATAAATATCCTCACCTATACAACAATAAGGGTTTAATCACATGGTGTGCAGCCCTTCTCTGACCTCTGACCTCTGGGGGTTCGGCTCTGCAACGCTGAACGAGCCTAAAAGTGACTCAGCGATTCACGACGTTTTGACTCTGCTGCTACAAGCCACGGTTGCCACGGTTACTGGCTCCGACTCCATCCCAGAGTTTCAACAGAGTGAACGTTTGCAGCTGTTTTGGTTGGACATTCTCGTTCTCCTGCTCGCAGTTAACTTCTCTGAGCTCCACCCGGGTGGACTGTAACACACAGTCCCAGTGGGACCCCACCAGTTCAACCACAGCCTCCTGTACTGGTGACCGCACACTCCCAGAGGAGGCTTCCCGAAGACTTCTCTCTCCACTGACACAGTTTGGCTTCAGAAATTGTAATAAAGCGATAAAGTGAAGTGTCTTACTCAGCAGTTGCTTAGCTGAAAGGAGGAGGTAAGGAAGGAAAGACGAATATGTGGTAAGGAAGTTGATTAGGAGGTAGGAAAGGAAATAAGGAGGTAAGGCAGAAAATGATGAGATGTGGAGTTAAGAAGGAAAACTGAGGAAGCAGGGGAGGCAAAGAAATAAAGTTTAAATCCTTCAGTCTGTCAGCATCAGTGTCACAGACCTGTTCAGTGTTCCTCCTGTACTAGCTTCCTCTCCTCCCTTACTACCTGCATCCATCATCCATCCATCATCCATCATCCATCCATCATCCATCATCCTCCATCCATCCATCATCCATCCATCATCCATCATCCTCCATCCATCCATCATCCATCCATCATCCATCCATCATCCATCCATCCATCATCCATCCATCATCCATCCATCCATCATCCATCATCCATCCATCCATCATCCATCATCCACCATCCATCCATCATCCACCATCATCCATCATCCATCATCCATCCATCATCCACCATCATCCATCCATCATCCATCCATCCATCATCCATCATCCATCCATCATCCACCATCATCCTTCATCCATCCACCATCATCCATCCATCCATCATCCATCCATCCATCATCCACCATCATCCATCATCCATCAATCATCCATCCATCATCCATCATCCATCCATCAATCATCCATCCATCCATCATCCATCCATCATCCATCCATCCATCATCCATCATCCATCATCCATCATCCACCATCACCCATCATCCATCCATCCATCATCCATCCATCCATCCATCATCCATCATCCATCATCCATCCATCCATCATCCATCCTGCCTCTTATCCTGAGCCGGCTCGCGGTGGCAGCAGGTTAAACAAGGTGGTCCAGATGTCCCTGTTCCCAGCTGAGTTTCCCAGCTCCTCCTGGAGGATCCCGAGGCGTTCCCAGGCCAGACGAGATTTATAATTCAATTCAATTCAGTGTAATTTATATAGCGCCATATCATAACAACGTTATCTCAGGGCACTGTGTCATAAAGAGCAGGTCTAGATCGACTCCTTATGTGTACATCCATCCATCCATCATCCATCCATCATCCATCCATCATCCATCATCCATCCATCCATCATCCATCCATCCACCATCATCCACCATCATCCATCCATCCATCATCCATCATCCATCCATCCATCCATCATCCATCATCCATCATCCATCCATCATCCATCATCCATCATCCACCATCATCCATCCATCCATCCATCCATCCATCATCCATCCATCCATCATCCATCATCCATCATCCATCATCCATCATCCATCCATCATCCATCATTCATCCATCATCCATCCATCCACCATCATCCATCATCCACCATCATCCATCATCCATCCATCCATCATCCATCATCCATCATCCATCCATCCATCATCCATTCATCCACCATCATCCACCACCATCCATCATCCATCATCCATCATCCATCATCCATCCATCCATCATCCATCCATCATCCATCATCCATCCATCCATCATCCATCATCCATCCATCCATCCATCCATCCATCCTGCCTCTTATCCTGAGCCAGCTTGCGGTGGCAGCAGGTTAAACAAGGTGGTCCAGATGTCCCTGTTCCCAGCTGAGTTTCTCAGTTCCTCCTGGAGGATCCCGAGGCGTTCCCAGGCCAGACGAGATTTATAATTCAATTCAATTCAGTTTTATTTATATAGCGCCATATCATAACAACATTATCTCAGGGCACTTTGTCATAAAGAGCAGGTCTAGATCGACTCCGTGTACAGAGACCCAACAATTCCCACCAAGAGCAGCACAAGCAACAGTGGCAAGGAAAAACTCCCTTTTAACAGGCAGAAACCTCCAGCAGAACCAGGCTCTGGGTGGGCGGTCATCTGCCTCGACTGGTTGGGTTGAGAGAGTGGGGAGGGAGAGAGCGAGGGAGGGAGAGATAGAGAGAGAGAGAGCATGAGGAAAGTGAACATGCACAGCGCAGTTCAGATAATATATATAGATATAATAATCCCTCTAGCGTGTTCTGGGTCTTCCACTCGTCTCCTAGGTAGGAAAGAAGGAAATGATGAGGTAAGGAGTGACAGGAGGAGGTAAGGAAGGAAATAAAGGAGAAGGTGTTAAAGCAAGGAGGTGAGGAAGGAAATGAGGGTTATGGAAGGTAATTAGAATGTAGGAAAGGAAAGGAGGATATAAGGACGGACATGATCGGCAGGAAAAGAAAGGAGGGGCTTTACAGTTGGTATCCCATCATGCCTCTGGCTGTTAAAGGCATGAGTGAGAGGTCAAAGGTCAAAACATCCTTCACTTCGCTTAGTGAGAACAAACGTTCATCTTCCTGTTTGTTGGGACTAAATATCTATATGCAGTCGTCACTGTGACCTTTGCTCCCACATGTTTCATGAGCCTGGTCTTATCACAGCTCTGTGTTAAACTGATCCTAAACCAACACAGTGTATCGGCCTTATCTCTGGGCAGGTGTCCAGGTGTGTCAGCTGGGCGGGGCTACATACCTGCAGCTCAAGGACTGCACCGCAGGCAACTCAGACAGTCCAGGTTCTGCTGTGGAAGGTCAGGCTGTAGTAAAAAACTTATTATGCTCGGTGGTGGTGGTTGTGGGGGGGGGGGCATATTAAAAACTCCCTGATGGTGCATTCAAGGACATGGAAAAGTTTCCTTTTAATGCAACAAGCAACCAATCACAGTCTCCTTGTCACATTGTCCATGTTTGTCTCTGAGTTTAATTTGCTGACATCATCATCAGTGTTGTTTTTGGTAGCGCACCATCAAATGTCGGACACTCAAGTGTCCTTAAACGCCCCACGCAGACAACTTTCAAAATGGCTCCTGCCTGCAAAAGCTTAGGTGAGCTTTAAATGGTTATGAATGTGGAGGCAGACAGGTGTAAAACTGAATACAGCAGAGGGTCTGGCAGCTGTCTCGCAGGGGTTGAGGAGGATTAACGGTTGTATTAACGGGGCACAAACTAACCTGGAGTTTGATGATGGTGCTTCACTCACTGCTTGAGAAGAAGGTGGATTGGCTGCAGAAGGAAAAGAAGCTCCATGTCTTGACTCTTCATACTGAAACGCTGCTCTGGAACAAACATGTTCCAGTGTGTGATCGAATACATTTAGTTTTTTCACTGTTTGTGATCTTTTGACCGAAAGGAAATGAGTGAGCTGATGGATGTTTGATAACAGCTCTACATCTAGATCACAAACTGCAGCATCACCATGGTAACCTTAGACTGAGCGATGCAATGCCTGTGAAGGCTAATGTTGAGATAAATGATAAAAATATAAAAGATAAAATATGATAAGAAACTGACATGAAGAGTTCCTCTCTGTGACCTGTGGGGGGCGACATCCATCCACTGACACTGAGACCTGGCTGCAGGTACAGTCAGCTGACTGTACATGACATAATCAACGCTGGTTCACTCATCAGTGAGGATTTTTTCTGACCCAGAAACAAGAAAACGGCATTTTAAACGTGACTTTTCTATTTCTAATTGTGTTGATTTGTTCATTTTTCTCTCAAACTAACGCCGAGTGAACAGCGTCTCTCTGTCTCTTACTTTAACTGGAAACTTTATTTTGCATTTAAGCAATAATTTAACAATAAAACTCTGTTAGGTGGTTCTAGTCGCTCTCTATGAGGTTCTAAGGGTCCATTAGGTGGTTCTGATCAAATACCTAACAAGGCATCTAAATGACTTCTAAAACCCTGCCAACTGGTTCTAGGGGTCATTGATGATGTTAGAGGTTCTTTAGATGGTTCTAGTGTTCCTATAGAAACTTCTAGTGGTCACTGAGAAGGTTTTTCTACGAAGGAAGGAATTTCTAGAGTTCCTTTAGGAGGTTCTTATGGTGATTGATAAGCTCCGGAGATCATTTAGGAGGTTCTAGAGGTCATTGAAGAGTTTCTGGAGGTCCTTTAGTAGGTTCTAGTGTTTACTGGGAAGGCTATTTAGGTCCTTTAGGAGGTTCTTGTGGTCACTGAGGACGTTCTAGGTGGTCCCAGTGGGCCTTTAGGTGGTCGAACACCAGATGAGGGAATATGTTAGACCTCTGGTGCACCAGGTCGGCCCACAGTGACAGGGTCAGAGGTCACAGCACCAAGACAAGTAGAACCAGAATGATGATGCTCCACAGAGAAGTGACTGAGGACTAACTGAACCCTCTCGGTTCCAACCAGCCTCATCAACCTCCAGCAGCCATTGCGCTGAGCCAGCAGTTTGGAGCAGAGCGTGTCACATCAACTCGCCAGCTGTTTCACAACCGCTGTATCGGTCTGGTTTCTGGAGAGAAAATACACACAGAGCGATCAGATAAACTGACACAGCAGCGAGCCGGCCGTCCGCTCAGGCTGGGGGGGGCGTTATGCAAGCTCTGCTGAACTGTGTGGGGAGGACAAGATGAGTGATGGACGGCCTGCAAACTGAGGACGGAGCGATCAGATAAACTGACACAGCAGCGAGCCGGCCGTCCGCTCAGGCTGGGGGGGGCGTTATGCAAGCTCTGCTGAACTGTGTGGGGAGGACAAGATGAGTGATGGACGGCCTGCAAACTGAGGACGGACCCCCCCCCCCACGACACCCCCCCTCCACCCACAGAGGCCCTGATAGCACGGTCCACAAGCTCTGGTTAATCTGAACCCATCATATACTGCACACAGTCTGTTCTGTGCACCCTGTCTGTATGTCTGCAGTCACCACAGACCAAAACTGATGTTTCATTTATTTATTTCATTAAAATACAAACGTGTAGGTCCATAATTGTTAAGTTACAATCTTCACCAAATGCTTTCTTGATAATATTTATTTGCAGTGTATCTCCACTCAGTAACGTCCTCTCTCTACAGTGATGAGCTGCCTACGTTACTTAGTTAGTTAGTTAGTTAGAACATTGCTGAGCTTTTATTGCTGCTGCTTCACATCAGAGCCTTCCAGCAGCAGTTGTTGGAGGCTTTTATTGTGAAGCATTTATAGAAAATGCAATGTATTTGTCAAAGAGGTCAGCAGTACTTTGTTAGCAGTGCTGATATGGACACATCAACATACTCTACAATGTGCCTCTCTCACACACACACACACACACACACACACACACACACACACACACAGATAGCACCACAGTCTGCCTACTGCTGCACCAGAAAACCAAAACAGTGAGCTGAAAGACGCTAGGAAGCTAGAGCGAAGGTGGGGTAGTTCTCTGAGGGTCCTTTGTTAGTAGTGTAGTGGCTCACATTGATATTTGGGATCTGTTATTGGAGCCTGGTCTGCTCGGCTCAGGTGTGAGGAAACCCCAGAAGGAGTGTTTTATTGAGACTGAACGACAGCAAATCCTCCAAAACAACACCCGTTTATGTTCCAGTGACGGCACCCTCTAGTGGCCACAGGAGGTATGACAGGAGCAAAGCAGGAAGTCAGGTGGCGTTGTCCTAGAGGTCGGGGTGGATGCATGTTCACTTCCTGTTTCCTACCACAGTCAACGTTGGTTTCTTTTAATCGTGACCACCATCGTTCACTAACCTTAACCTGGTTATTACTGTAACCATGACGACAAAGGTCCCCGAACCTTAACGAAGTCATTGTAACCCAAACCAGTTTCCCTAACCAAACCTTACCCAGTGTTGACCCTTCATGAAGCTGACTTCAAACAGTTTACAGACGGTGTCAGATCAGAAAACACCAGAGGCCACGCCCACGTCCCTGCACATTCAGGTTAACTTCCAGTATCACTGATGGACAGTCAGGTGTGTTCATCATACCTGTGTGTGTGTGTGTGTGTGTGTGTGTGTGTGTGTGTGTCTCTGATGGAATTTCCAGTATCTCTTTGATTGACAGGTGCTTTTGAATGGAGGAGTACGTGCTGTTTTTTTTCCACTGTGACGTTGTGGAGCGTTCACACCTCTGAACAAAAAAACAATAAATAGAAACTGAGCCTGTGCTCAGTCATGATGAGTGTGAACCTGCAGCTGGTCTGAGGCCAGGTATTCTCTGGCTGCAGGACTAAAACAACAGCGAGTGACAGACAGCAGACTTTTATGGCTCTCTGTAAATCAACAGGACCATTACTGATAAAACACAAACCAGTACAGACTGGAAAAGTGTCACACAGGTGAGTCTACGTCATCCTGCAGGTGCGCTGTGTTATTTTAAAGTTGTGAAGCTAAACATTTTAACACTAATATATCATTAGCACATTCATTTAGTCACATTAGTGGCCAACACTGGTCCCAGTGCTGCCAGCTGGTGATCCTCAGCCCAGATCCCGCGGCCAAGTCGGACTTGGAACCGGCTTCCAGGTCAGGTTAGCCAGGTGTGGACCCAAAAGCACACACAGAGAGTCAGCAGGTCGATCAAGGTTGTTTACAAAGACAGGTTTACAGAAGCAGGTGGATGGACAGCAACCAGGTGAACAGGTCAAAGCCAGACATGGAGGCAGCAACTGGCAGAGAGCAGCAGAAAGCATATATATATATATATATATATATATATGTGTGTGTGTGTATATACAGTATATATATATATATATATATACTGTATATATATGTGTGTATATACAGTATATATATGTGTGTGTATATACAATATATATGTGTGTATATATAGTATATATGTGTGTATATACAGTATATATGTGTGTATATATAGTATATATGTGTATATATACAGTATATATATGTGTGTATATACAGTATATATGTGTGTATATATAGTATATATATGTGTGTATATACAGTATATATGTGTGTATATACAGTATATATATGTGTGTATATACAATATATGTGTGTATATATATAGTATATATATGTGCATATACAGTATATATGTGTATATATAGTATATATGTGTATATATACAGTATATATGTGTGTATATATAGTATATATGTGTGTATATATAGTATATATATATGTGTGTATATACAGTATATATGTGTGTGTATATGTGGAAAGGCATGAGTGGGATAAGAACGTTGCTCCATAGCACCAGTAGTGGTCAAAAACTCGCCAGGGCACCTTTAAGACAAAGTAGAGAGGTGGATCCTGAGGGTGAAGATGGTGCAGGTGTCACCATGACGACCGGCCACCATCAGCTGGTTTGAGTTGCGCCATGGTTCGGCTAGTTAACAGAGCCTGAAGCCTCAGCATTGTTACTATGATTACCTGCAGGGTAATGCACCTTGAACTTTAATATTCTGCTGAGTTTAACATTCGCTCTGTAGAGCGAATGTTAAACTCAGCAGAATATTAAGAGAAGTCAGATCTGAGCTGACAGATTCCTGTAACGTCTGTTAAATAGCTGTCTTGCTTCATCGTGTCCTTTGGAAGAGGTGATTAAAAACACAACCTCTTCACGGCCAGTAGACTCAGAGCCGCTCTCACCGACACCTTGCTTGTCAGAGGTGTTGATGTGGTGGAGTTACGCAACAGGCCGTTCTCACGCTGCGAGGACCGACATGAAGCTGGACGACGTCTAGATGTTCAGTCTGCTGCCACTTCACCTGGAGAGGATGCTCAGCTCTTTCTTTAACAGGTGTGTGTGTGTGTGGGGGGAGTGTCTGTTACATCATGAGAAGCGCCGGTTACAAGCAGCAGCATGCCTCCTGCCGCTGTGTTACCTGTTGGCAGCAGAGGAGGGTGGAGCCACTGATGTTCTTCATCGCCTCAGGTCCTCAGGTTGTGGGTCCCGTTCCCAACAGCAGGATAACTGGAGAAATCAATGTGGAATAAGCTCTGGGTGAGGGCTGGATGTAGAACAGCAGCTACAGGTTTGACTCTGGATCCTGGTCTGTTCTCCACCTGTTCTCTGCAGCTGTGGATGAATCACAGGTGTGTCTGTGAGGACTGAAGCTTTACAGGAAACACTTCACACCTCAGACTCTGCCTCCATGTTTGAAATAAACCAGGAAACTCACATCTGTGTTGGTTTAGTACACTCATCCTGCAGTTTGTTCAGTAATACTGCAGTTTGTACAGTAGTACTGCAGTACCGTACAGTAGTACTGCAGTACCGTGCAGTAGTACTGCAGTATTCAGTGCTGGTGGCCGCAGCAGCAGCAGGGGCGGTGTTGGCGCCTCACTCCTTGTATTGAACAACACAGCAGGGAGTTGAACCCTCGGCTCTGGCAGCGCGTGTTAATCTGAGTCTCTGTGGGTCACCGCTCAGAGGGGGTCACTCGCAGCTCCGCCACCTTCTCCCCACATCCTCAGCCAATCAGAGAGCAGACCAACTGGGTGAAGGGTGGCGGTTGGCCCGCTCGGCTCGCTGCTGTTGCTCAACCCGCCTGCTGGGCCAGGCCTCCTTCCTCCGCTCCGACCGCCTCCTCTACTCCCCAACACCCAGAGCCAGCTCGCTGCAGAGCTCCCCCGTCCACACCGACACGCCAAGCGGCCTGGTGTGTGTGTGTGTGTGTGTGTGTGTGTGTTTCTGGCGCTGCTCGGCCCACTCGCCGCCTCCACGCTCCCCGGAGGAGGAGTTTCAAAACCTGCTGATGCAACGACCAGCGGAGTTACTGCAGCTCCATCGGTGCTAATGGACACATGGAGATACAGTGATTAATGCAGTGGCTGAGTGTGTGTGTGTACAAGGTGAACCTCTCATGCTGAGGTTGGAGCTTTACATTCTTGTATCCCTGGAATCTGATTGGTCACCGCTGCCCCTGGTCCAATCAGTTTAATAATTGCATCTTCCAATACCAAACCTGGGCTCTGTTTCCCAAAACTGATCGATCTTAGAGTGTTTTTACATCAAGCGTCCCCTCACAGGGAGACCAGGTTCGTTGTTTGCCGCACGATGCAGTCTGACTCGCTCTGACTTCATCCTGACTCGCTCTGATGTCACGCAAACGTAAACAACAATGACCTCACAAGGTCAAGGCGGCTGCAGGTTGGCCTTCATAGGCCAGGAAGGCCGAATGGAGCGTTAAATGGGACGGTCTGGTTTACGGAGGATTTCCTGTTTGTGTCACCAGCAGTTCCCGCCCTTATCGTTGTGTCACGAAGTGCTGCTCCTGTCGCCTAGCAACCTTGACAGCTGCCGTTGAGGTTTGAGGTTTTTAAGGCCCCGTGGTTTTTTAACATTTGCATTGTTAGCTATTCGAGTGAGTGTAATCCTGCTCGTCCACTGTTGACGGTGCGTTTGGGGACGCCATGTTGTGTTGCCGCTGTGACGCATTCGGTCTTCTTGCAGCCTTCAGGATGCGGACCCCGACCTGAAACACAGCTCATGCGAAACTGAAGAAGGAAATGGAGCGCAACGAGTTCTGTCCGATATCAAGCAAAGAGATTGGATTGACTTTTAGTCCAAAACCACCGGATCCTACATCGTGTGCATTGTTGATGCATGTGACCTCTGATTGGATGGAAACGTTGGCACCTTTCAGTTTTAACTCCAACCAGATTCCTCTCTGTGAGTCCATGAGCTTCGTCTCATCTAGTTCTGCTGGACTATAAGATGTTATACACTCTGCACTACCAGGGTGTGAGAACCAAACCACATCCAGGACAACAGCTGAGCCGAGCAGAACTGAGTCTGTGAAGGGAACACAGATATTCCTAATATACAGATGTTCTTAATATACAGATGTACCTTCACTAACGTTCCTTAACGAGGTGCATCATTCCCTCCTTCACTCTGTTTGTTCCCCATTTGGATGATTAATGGGAGGAATGAGTCACCATACGCCTGTAATTTAATCAAATGTTTCTCTGTGCTCATTCTGACAGTTTTAATTTACTGTCTTCCCATAATTAGTTTAATTCACTTGCATGTAATAATTCATGTTTAATTCATTTGCATCTAATCCAGCAGAATAAATCAGCTTCATGGCGTGACGCTGTGTTTTCCTCGGTGGCTGCCTGCTGACTGAACTCACTGTGTGACTACAGGTACAGGTATGTGGCGTTATTAGAAATGCAGCACTTACAGCTGATTCTGGAAGAGTTTCAGTTAATCAGCTTTTGATTATTAGAACACTGATCAGGTTTGGGAAACCTGCATTGTGCAGAGATGTGGCGGCCTGATTAAGACGACGTGTGTACTGACTGAATGAGGAAACGATTGGAAGCTTTGTTCTCACTTTTCAGGAAGGTGATAATGTCCTGACACAGAGCTGCAGCTGCTGTCTGTCTACACCTGGTGGATAATGGAAATCATTTCATATCAGATTTGGTTTGTGTAATTGGCTGCAGCCCAGTGATTAGCACTGGTTTCCACCCACAGTCCAAAGATATGAAGTCAGCTGAACTGGAAACTGGAACGCTGCTGTCCGTGACTTCAACAGGAACGGATAAGCAAACAGCATATTGTAGGGTGGATGTGGCTCTGGAGGTGGAGCGGGTGTCCATTAATCCCAGGTTGGCGGTTCGATCCCCGTCTCCTATCCACATGTTGAAGTGTCCTTGTCCACCGAACCCTAAGTTTGCTCCTGATGGAGGCCGGCACCTTGCATGGCAGCTCCGTCACCATCGGTGTGTGAATGGATGAATAAGACCAATCTATAAAAGCACTTTGGGATCTGTTAAGGTTGAAAAGTCCATTTACCATATTACTCCAGCCAGGGTGCAATATTTGAACCCAGACACAAATTGCGTGTCCAGAGATCATTTGCCTTTGGGAGAAGGAGCTTGATTTGATCAGTCAGATTATCGGTCAGGGTACCTGAGAGTGGATCAACTGCTGACGATAATTTAAGTTGAGCTGCTTTTGTTCGGACTTTCTCTGGCGTATCTTATGATTCTTTATCTTTATTACTGTTAGTATTATGGTCTTCATTCTGATTGGCAAACTGTAACGTCCCTAGATCCAGTCTGCGATGCTGGGGTTCAGCACACCTGTGCACATGATCCCAGTGATTATCCCTAGTCACCAGACACTCATTGGCAAGCACCCCTCCCAGTTCTGGCTTCAGGAGGGGGCCCCAGTTCCTTGTTCCAGACAAGGTGCTGCAGCTCCTTCTTGGCCGACTCATGTGGTCTGTGAGTGTCTGTGTTGTCTGCGGCCCCTCCCCTGGGACCAGTTGGCCCCTGACAACACGCACAGCAAATATGTTTAATAAAAAAGAAGCATGAGAAAAGGCATCATGTATAACATGGTGTAAACGTATGTAAAGGTGTACCCTTCAAAATAAAAGTCTCTGCTGAATCCACATGCACTTCAGTGTACCTCGAGCCCTTTTTATTGCGTTGGTGTTCCAACTGATGTTTGAGGTTGTGGTCAGATTGTCATTAAATGTCCTGATCTCCTTCCTGCTCTCCAGAGGAGGAACCCTTTATTTGAATGCCTCCGTGATCTTTCCTCTAGCGCCACCATCAGGACAAACTGCACATTTTAGACTCAGGAAGATTATTATATAAAACTGCAGACTGATATGTGGAAGTTACCCTTTGACTCCGACTATTCATTTTGCACAGCTGCTTTGTGAGCGCTCCCATTGGCCATTTTCCCAAGGTGTGTCTCACCTGAGGTGAGGACTGTTCCCTTCACACCATGATGAATGCAAAGTGTTCCCAGCAGCCATCTGTTCCAGCAGACAGACTATAAAAGTGACTGACTCCAGTTTAATGGTGACAAAGGTCAGACACTGTGGTATGATGACAACGTGCCGCGCTCGTATCAGAGGCGTCCTCTGCCAAGTCTGCAGATAAGACCGAGCAGAGCTGATGTTCTGCAGATCAGCCCGAGATTAGTCTTATCTTCCAACCATCAGTTCGTATTTCATTTGTGAGCTGTGGTGATGAAAGGCAGGGCTGATTGAGCAACACTGCCAAACCTGGCTGCCAAAACCAGTTTCATAACCAAACCTGACCACAGCTGATAGCCCGCCGAGGCAGCTTCTCTCTGGTTCAACATTTCCTCAGAGATGGTTCCTGCGCTGCCCAGACATCCACACGGCACATTTTCATTCAGACAGAGTTCATATATCATGTGTGCACTGAAAGTCATGTTCTGATCACCACCTGAACACCTGGAACACCTGGAACAGCAGCTTTACTGAGAGCGTCTCTGCTGCGTTTTCCCTTCACTAAAGCACGAGGAGCACTTACGCCAGGAGGACAGAAATGTTCTGTCACCAAAAAGACGTCGGAAACCCAAATAAATAAACAGTGAGAAGAGATCAGCAGCTGATGAGGAAGCAGTTAGAAACAGAAAAATGTAAATATCAGATGTGAGTTTGAATCTGCTTCTGTCCTCTGGTCGTCTGCACAGTGAATAACTGTGAGCCAATCAGAGCGCAGAAGCAGCTTCACCCAGTCTGACCCTCCATGTCTCCACTTGGATGTCGTCGTCATCTCTCCATCCATCCTTTACTCCCTCCTGTAATCTATCTATCTGCTGACTCGCCAGGGTCATCACCATCTCAGGCAGACGGCCAACCTGATTGGCTCAGCCGGGGCGACCCCCTCCCCTCCCCCAGGGGCCTCTGAGGTAACATTCAGCCTCCATTTTACTGAACTCGTCCTGATGTGAAGCAGGACAGTCAGACGGGGAGCGAGGAGGACACGTGAACAGCACGCTTCCAGTGTTGCTCAAAGGTCCCTGGCCAGTCATTTACCCCCCTACAGACAGAGGACCAGCAGACCCACTGATCTCTGCTGTACAGAGGTTAGGCAGCTGCAGCACACACTCTGTGCTGACAGCTCACTGGTTACCTCTCTCGCTGTAACTCTGTAGGTAACTTTTTAAAACCTCCTGAACTTCAGCTGAAACTGATTCCTCCACTTCAAGAGATGCTTCTCCTCAACTAATTTATGACCATGAAAATAAAACTACTCTGACAGTTTGAGTTCGCCCTCAGTCTTCAGCAGTGAATCATATGACTTCATCCGTAATGTGTGAGATTTTTACCTGCTGCTAACGTTAGCTGCAGCGCTAACCTCCCTCCTGCCAGGCCGCAGCCGCTGAGTTATGATTCAGTTTAATCCGACGCAGCAGCAGAGGCGCTCAGCAAACTGAAGCAATTACCTCCGATCCCATAATTCATCTGTGCAGCAGCAGACTTCTCTAAATGTTCAAACTTCACCCACAAAAAATCCACAATCACAAAGACACATGCAGTTACAGTGAAGATATTCATGTATTCATCCGGGTGCCCCCCGTTACCCCCTACATTCATCATCCACATACCCACCACTCTTACAGTGAACTGACGCTTTTATCCAACACAACTCACAGTAAGAAGAATTACCAGAATCATGCGAGCACAGCAGAGCCTGGACCAGGACTTGTACCGCCCGGTTGAGGAATGGACGTGTCCTCCTGATGTACCCTCCTGGAGGATGAATCTGCAGGAGCGGGCGTCCAGTATCACACCCAGGTTCACTGCAGTCCAAGCCGGACCCTGATGAAACGGGTCTCACAGTAAAGTTCTTCTTTACTAGTGTTGCTGCAGTTTGACCTCTGCAGACTTTTTTCTTTCTCTGGGCATCTTGGAAGCAGGTGAAGTCAGCATAATCTGAATCCATTTAAATATAAAACACAAGTGTTACGGCCACCACCAGAACTCAAACATATGGCTCAACCAGGTGGCCAGCAACATATATAGAAAACACCATTCCCAAGCCACATAATGGGCCGTCGGACCCAGAACTTACCCTCCCTAACCTACCAAATAGTGCAAAAACTATACTACAAACAAAGTCGCGAAAACTAGTCTACCAGACCTCCATCCTCAAAAAAAAAGAAACAAAACAAGAAACCAAAGAAACAAAACCCCACAGGTCAGACGGCTGCTTCATCTGTCAGAGAGAGACTGAACTCCTCCCCCATCTCCCTTAAATAGGGGCCGGCCACCGCTTAATTCCCCGATCAGGAACACCTGAGAGGAGGGAAAAGGAGGGAGAGAACCCAGAAAAGGGGGAGTGCGTAACAACAAGGTTGGAATCGATCTTTTAATGCATAAAAACTACACGACCGCTATATCTGTTTGTTTTCTTAAGTTGTTTCAGGTTTTTTACATCAGTAATTAATATGTTATGATCAGAAACACAAAATGTCAAACTGCATTTGGCTTCATGAAGAAACGAATCAGTTTGATTGTTCTGCTTTATTCCAAACACTGGTACCTGCATCGAGGTTGTCCATCTGTCCATCATCATGACTCCAGCCCTGGTGCCTGCATCAGAACAAACGTTCCAGAAAGGAACAAACAAACCCAGTTCTTCTTGAGAAGTCATGGAAATCTGTCAGAGACCCCTGAAGGGCCCCAGACCACAGTTTGAGAGCTGTTTGCTGTAGAGATCAAACTCTAATCTCCTCAAACTCCTAAAAACCTGAGCAGGAGACAAATTGGCATAATAATGATCTGAATGACACTAATGTCCCTCCTGGATTATTCATTAACCGAAGCCCTCTCCCTGTGAAGAGCTGTGGGGTTCAAAGGTCAGCAGCTCTGCTCTGTGTGAAAGGTGACTGTGACTGAGAGGTCAACTAGATCAGTCTGAGAAACAGCTTCACCTTCAGCCCAGTTCAGAGTGAGCAGGAGGTCACCGAGTCCAGACAGCAGAGAGAGTGTGTGTGTGTGTGTGTGTGTGTGTGCGCACGTGGTTCGTGTTTCTTACTAAAGTCTCTCTAATCGTTGTCCTCTGACTGCCCAGACTCCTCAGTCCAGAGCACAGACGATGTGTGTTGATAAAAATGTGGATTCACTCGTCTGAGTTGACTCACAGCGGTGAATGTGATGAGCAGCGGCCCTGGGTTTTGCCTCTCAGGCTACATAGAGACTGCCCTGTAGTTGGTGGAGGTTGGTGGCACCGGAGGGAATACCTGCAGACACAGTTCAGGGCAGAAACAGTACCTCTGCATGTCATGTAAAAAGAAGCTTGAATAGACGACAGCAATAATTATACAGCCGAGGTTTACACAGCAGTCTGTTCTGTTTGTTTATGCTGTTATTAGAGTGTGATAACCAACTGCTAGATTCATTTAAAGGTAACCTGAAAACGTGCAGTATATGTTATATTTTTTCCTTCATTGTGCCCCCCCCCTTACACACACACACTTCTCTATCATCGTCTGACAGCTTTTGCTAAACTTCAGATTTCCAGGTCAGAGAGCAGAGCTACAGGCTGAACTAAAGGCTCCCTGTGGAGTTTCTGACCACTGGGGGAGCTGTGGAGCCATGTTTTCATGACTGGGTCCCTGTTTTGTTTGTTGTCATGCACACACACACACGCACGCACACACACACGATACTTATTCCAGCCAATAGTTTTACTCCACTGACTGACAGTTGGCGCTGACATGCCAGTAAAAGCAGTAATGTCTCTCATCCAGAGCTGAAAATATTCAATTGATCAACAGAAAATTATTTTAATAATCGATGAATCATGTGAGTCATTTTTAAGAGTGAGCTCCATCCGTTCTCTGGTACGGAAGCCGTAAATCCATCTGTGCATGCTGGCATGGCACTCCTGACCTCTGATGGACATTAGACGTAAGCTAATGAGGGGAAACAACCTTTTGTTTTCTCGTGATAACGGGTTGGTTGTCTCGTTATCTCGAGATAATGAAATAATTAACTGGTGATCTCGAGATAACGGCATTAAAACATAATAACTGCATGCTCGGCTTCCGTACTCTGAACGTCTTCGGCTTTCTGACTGTTGGTCGTCAGCTTGGACTCTGAGAAACTGAGGTGGACAGTTTTATGAACTAATCAATAAATCGGTTAATTGATCAACTAATCTGCAGTTAGTTCATCAGTTATGAATCATTTGTTGCAGCTCTACTTTAAACCAGAAATGAAGTTTATTGCAGATTGTCATCAAGGTGCTTACAGCATTTTATTACTGTAATAAAAGTCTGCAGGTGATGTCACAGATCAGATCAATGCCTGAGCTGATTGGCCTCGTTGATCTGGTGACCTGAGTGTACCTGCAGTCAGGTGAGAGACAGAGAAGTAGGCCAGTGTCTCTTTATCTCTGTGTAAAGACAGTCTGTCTTATCAGCGCTGGAAATTACTGCGATACAGCACACAGGAAACACAAAGCAGCAGTCCGGCCTGTATTGTCCACCTGACTGCCTTTGTGTGTGTATCCAGGTCACTACAGGGCTATCTGTGGGATTAATATTTAGACTGCAGAGACCAGAACAGCTCTGAATAGACCAGGACCTGCAGAGAAGCCAGGGCTTCACCCCAGCCTCTGTTTGCTCTGATTAATTATTCTCTGAAAGAGGCAGCAGGCGTGTGCGTGAGCCGCTGCACATACTGCACACAGCAGAGTCTCCAGGTGAGAGGGAGGCGTTCAGGAAACATGTCACTTCTAGTCTTATTAGATCTAAGTGCTGCCTTTGACACAGGTGACCATACAATACTACCGGGCAGACTGGGCAGCCGGGCTTCGGGACAGGAACTATTTTGTCTCAGTTGGTAATTATGCATCTGAGAAGGCCAGTGTGATGTGTGGAGTTCCCCAAGGCTCAATCCAAGGTCGTCTTCTAGTTCACATTTCCATGCTTCCATTAGGACACGTTATACAAAACACCCAGACTGACCTGGTTTCGTTCAGACGCTCTCTCGTGTCTGTGCGGGAAAAAGGTTAGCTTAGCTTAGCTAAGACTGGAAACAGGGGGAAACAGCTAGCCTGGCTCTGTCCAAAAGTAATAAAATCCACCTCCCATCACTTCGCTGATTAACACGTGATGTCTTATGTGCTTAATGAGTGAGTACCTCTGATGTGAGTCAGATGGTCAGAAGTTATCTGCAGTGCTATCTGATCAGAGAGTGAATAAGTATATTTATCAAATTGTCAAACTGTTCCTTTAACATACAACCTGCTCAGGTTTGTGGCAGGATCACAGAGAAACATTCTGAAGTCTTCCTTCATTTCATATATTGTTGTATATTTTTACTGTTCACAAACAGCTCCTTTGGGCCTCCCTGGTCCCAGTTTGGCTGATTTTACAGTCCCTCTACCAGAACTGTGGCTGTACTACAGTAATGTAAGGTTAGGAGTAGAAAAAACACAAATAATATCAGTACAGACTGTTTTAGGAACACTGTTAATTCAGAGGGTCTAGTCTAAAGTGTCAGGTTGAGTCTCCACAGTGAGCACAGCTGTGACATGTGGCTCGCTAAAGACTCAATCATTCACAGTTTGGCCACTTATTGGCCAATTTAACTACGATTAGCTAATCCAACTCCCAGAGGGCCGAGGAGGAAGGAAGCGTAGCCGGACTCAAACTGCCTCACCTTATGAATGTAATAAATTAGATTTAGAGTAAGATTGGGCTTCGACCAGAGGGGATCCCACCGAAGGAAAATATTAATGTGTCCTTTCAAAAGAAAACATGCGTTGATTTGATTTGGGCTGGCTCGGACTCAGAGCAGCGATGATGTCGGCTTTACAAAATATTAAACTGGAAAAAGAAAATGTGCACAATTGAATATTGGACTCATGGGGTTCAAATCTGATGTCTCATTTCAGCAAGACCTTAACAAACACACACACACACACACACACACACACACATAAACACACACACTGAGCGTGCTGAGGGATTTATGGTCTCAGTTGTTGTCCAGCTCTCAGGGAGAGTTTCCAGCTCATGTTTCCTCCTGTGTGGAGGAGCGATGAGAAACAGCAGAGGCCTCTGGTTCAGCTCCATGTTCCTGCTGGATACGCTGACTTACACCGAGAGGGAAAGTGATCACACACTGCAAACATTTTACAGGCAGTCCTCTCCGCCTCCACTACGCTTCTTCAAATGCACTTCCTTATCAATCATTACTCTGATAAAGGCCACAGAACATCATAAAACTGTTCACCTGTCAAACACAAAACCTCTGATGGACAGTGAAGGGCACACCTGGGGATGTATGACAGGCATCGAAACACATGCGCCTATTGTTTATGTAAGACCACAAAGTCAATCAAAAAACTACAAAGAGACACAAAACCACCACAAACAGACGCAAATATTGGGGGATGTTGTCTGTCACAGACAGGGTTTCGGGGGACAGCCAGCTGACCGACACCCTCCAGCAGGAGCTGCAGCCTCAGATTCGGCTCAGGTCATGGAGGTGAGAGGACATGAACTGCACATGTCTCCAGTATCTCGCTCGGCACGAGAGAACATTCCCATCATTTTAGCTCATTGACACTCAGATCAGCCCCTCACCAGGCGTTTATCTTGTTTATGAGTTGTGAAACCTGGAATAAATCACCGGAGTGCAGAGCAGCGCTGCCAAGCTCCCAGTGACGTTATCAACCTCCGCCATGAATCAGAAACACAGAAGGCGTTATTTCTGCTCCGCTCCGCTCATCTAATTCTTCCTGACAAGCGAAGCCCCAACTTGTCAATCATGCTGTCCCTGATTGCTCACAGATATCTGGAGGTCTGACAGCTTTCTCCGAACTGTGGCTTCTTGATCGATTGTCGGTATAAACAGCTTCACCTTCGGCCTCCTGAAGGACCTCCTGAGGGTCAGAAGACGTGTTTCCTCAGGAGGTTTTTTTGTGTTCAACCAACAGAGAGACTGGCTGAAGCTGTCGATCCATCAACCTGAGTCCACTTTCCAAACACACACACATACATGTAAACCCTCTGGAATCTCATGTGCTTCTGCTTCTGCTTTGTTTGGTTTCACAAAGTTTTAGCCGGTAAACTTCGTCTGTCGTCGGTCCTCCACTTTAATCTAGACTGAAACATCAACAGGTATTGGATGGATCATGATGAAATGTGTCGTTCTGTTTCAACACAAAGCAACAGAGCTGCTCGTTCTCCGCTTTGGTAGTTTGTACCATCAGTCCCAGTGCGCTCCAGCAGCTTTTTATTGATCTAATTGATCTAAAACAGATGAACCCAACAGGTCAACCCGACTGAACGCAGGGACGGCAACTGCAAATGTTACAGCTGAGTTCATGGATAAACAGATGGCTGTTTCCTTTCAGCAGTAACTGATGGGCTGCAATTTATTTACAATAAATACACAACAGATTACAGTGATTGATTACGGCACTGTTCACCTCAGAGAAAATGATGGACCTGCAATCACACACACACACACACACACACACACACACACACACACACACACACACACACACTTGGAGAGGCAGTGTCCCCGGAGCATCGTGGACTCTTTAAAGCTGGATGTTGATTGGCAGAGTCAGCCACACATGGTGGTTACCATGACGATGGGAGTCCGGGGGGGAGGAAGCAAGAAAAGTGCAGCCAAGACAGAGACAATACTCTTCAGGAGGTCAAAGGTCAGCATCCCTGGAGCCGGGAGCCGGGCCAAGCGTGTCAGAGTAATGATGCTCATCAGCGCCGACATCACCACCAAGAAAATATAGATATGTTTCAGATGGAAGGTCAGTCCTGCAGGTCCTGGTTTCCTTCCTGGTGTAGGTGGAGGCTGCTTCAACACCCGCTGCACCTTTAACACAGAGCTCAAAGAGCTGGACACTGAAGAAGAAGAAGAAGAAGAAGAAAGTGGAGTTGATGCTTCTCTGCGGGATGGATCGTCTCCCAGGAGGTCGGTTTCTGTCGAGGTGGAGGAAGCTGATTGGCTCCATCTGGATCAGATCTGCAGGCCGCACAGAGTAGATAAATCCTCTCTGCTGGTTTCTGTTGGGTCCCTCCCAGTGAGCCCAGTGAGCCCAGTGAGCCCAGTGAGCCCAGTGCCGCTGCTGTTTGCTCCTGACTGTCCCATCACTGCATTATCATTACCAGACAGACAGACAGACAGACAGACAGACACACAGACAGACAGACAGACAGATTCACTGTTGGTGCAGTGCAGCATCTGTTGACGTGTTAGCGCCACCTGTCGGTCAGGGGAATAGACTTAGACGAGATAAACTAAAGGGGACCCACTCCTAGAAGACCAGCTCCATGGAGCTACCACTTCCCCTCTGAACACTCAGTTTCTGTTTTATTTGCAGCATCAGAAACTTTTCTCGGAGCTTCTCAGGTTTTTCCTCCAGACTCCTGGTCGCTGTAGCTGCTCCGGCAAACCAGCGCCGTGCAGAGAGACTACCTGAAGTCTACGTGGAGCATTTTGAGCTTCTGTTGATGCGACGCTCTCTCTGCATGGCTCTGATTTTACTACTGGTGCTCCAGATTTAAAAACCCCGGTGTACTGCGACACACAGAGATTTACCTGCAGGCGATTGGCACTGTGTGAACTCGTCTGGCAGCGGCGTGAATGTAACAGATGTTTATACAGAAAAGTCCCGCACTCCGGTTCAAAAGCTTCAACAGTAAAATATAGTCTGCTGCTGCTGTCCCTGCTCAGATATGATGTGAGCCTTGTGTTCACCTCCGTTTGAAGGACAGCGAGCCGGACTACACACCAGGTCAGGACTGAAGGGAGTCCACTGGTTTCAGGGATGAAACTGAACCAGCTTCAGGTTCAGGATAAAAAAGTGTTGGCGCAGCCTCGGCAGGAGGCTCTGACAGATAAACGATGAGCAGCGAGGGAATTACAGTAAGTGTGTGTGTGTGTGTTACTGATGGTCCGTCAGTGATTCATAGTTTCTACATTACATCATCTTTTCCTCCCACTCTTACTATTAATACACTGTTAAAATTAGCGCTGTTACACTGTTTGATCATGACTTGTTTTTGCTATTTCCTCAGCTAATGTAACATTCTACTTTTCCTCCGCCACATCTTTTTACTGCATTAACTTTAGTTACCTGGCAAATTCTGATTAATAATAAAAATTTAATCAACAAATAAATGTGTAGATGTATCATTATAGATTAAGTTAAGATGGGGGGGGCGGGTAGCAGAATGTAAAGTTACCAGCTGAACACATGAATGCATTGATTATTATTATAATATCATATAGATTATTCTGCATAATGAGGACTTGTACTTTTGGTACTTTAAGTATATTTTGATGCTGATACTTTTGTACTTTTACTTCAGTGAGTTTTGAATGCAGGACTTTTACTTTCTACACTGTGGTATTAGTACTTTTACTGCAGTAACAGATCTGAGTACTTCTTCGTCCTCTGGATTGTTACAGATGTTTTGGGGTCTAGAGAACAGAATTCCTGGGTTTTCACTTCTGATATAAGAACGTTATAAAAATGGGACCAGCTGATACAGTGACACAGAAAAGGGGGACTGGTATCAATGAAGGTCCTCACAAGAAGTTTAACACCTTTTTGTGTGTGTGTGTGTGTGTATCACAGATTCAGACCGCTGCCTGCTCGTCCCCTCTCCAGAGGACTGTTTGAGGATATAGGAATGTGTGTGTGTTTGGGGCCAGGCCTGGTAGTTTGGTGTCTCTCGTGTTTGAAGCTGTGCTCTGGAAGATGCAGAAGAAGAGAGGAACCACAGGGAGAACATGTTTTCCAGATGTTTCTGTGTGAAGCGCTCTGCCAGACTCTCGGAGGAGGTGGATTTTAAACAAACGCATCTTGGCGACGGACGACGAGGCCATCGCTCATTTTTATGTTTGGAGTTTCAAACGTTTTCATGTCTCCCCATCTGGAGAGGAAGAGAGAGCAAAGCATCGTGGGAAGAGAGAGAGTTCACTGCAGCGCTGCGACTGCCACTCTGCATTACTGTCGACACACACACACACACGAGCACACACACACGAGCACAGTATATATATAGTATTTATACACAGTATATATATAGTATTTATACACAGTATATATAGTGTATTTATACACAGTATGTATATAGTGTTTATACACAGTATATATATAGTGTTTATACACAGTATATATATAGTATTTATACACAGTATATATATAGTATTTATACACAGTATATATATGGTGTTTATACACAGTATATATAGTGTTTATACACAGTATATATAGTGTATTTATACACAGTATATATATAGTGTTTATACACAGTATATATAGTGTATTTATACACAGTATGTATATAGTGTTTATACACAGTATATATAGTGTATTTATAAACAGTATATATATAGTATTTATACGCAGTATATATAGTGTATTTATACACAGTATATATATATAGTATATACACAGTATATATATATTATGTATACACAGTATATATATATTGTATTTATACACAGTATATATAGTATTTATACACAGTATATATATAGTATTTATACACAGTATATATATAGTATATATAAACAGGATATATATATATATAGTATTGATACACAGTATATATATAGTATTGATACACAGTATATATATAGTATTGATACACAGTATATATATTGTATTTATACACAGTATATATAGTGTATTTATACACAGTATATATATATATATATATATATAGTATATATACACAGTATATATATATAGTATTTATACACAGTATATATATAGTATTTATACACAGTATAAATAGTGTATTTATACACAGTATATATATATAGTATTGATACACAGTATATATATAGTATTGATACACAGTATATATAGTGTATTTATACACAGTATATATAGTGTATTTATACACAGTATATATATAGTGTATGTATACACAGTATATATATAGTAGTTATACACAGTATATATATAGTGTTTACACACAGTATATATATAGTATTTATACACAGTAGATATATAGTGTTTATACACAGTATATATAGTGTTTATACACAGCATATATAGTGTATTTATACACAGTATATATATAGTATTTATACACAGTATATATAGTGTTTATACACAGTATATATAGTGTTTATACACAGTATACATAGTGTATTTATACACAGTATATATATAGTGTATTTATACACAGTATGTATATAGTGTTTATACACAGTATATATAGT
>LKNJ01004296.1:0-36718 GCA_002120245.1 Maccullochella peelii | reverse complement strand
TCTCAGTTGACATATTTATGAATAATTTTATATTACAATATTTGGTGATTGTAACTGTATAAAGTTAAAGGAATATTGTACCATACTGTTTTCCAATTAACAGTCTGTCAATTCGTTAATTAATCTACATTCCAGACACTTTACCTATATACCCATGCAGTTTGTTCAATTTTTTGAAAACATGGTATGAAAGCTCAGATTCATTGATTTCAACCAAAATTTCAACCATGGGGTGTGATTCCAAGGCAGTCCACAGGTTTGTATGGCAGTGTGAAATTGTAAATAAAACTTAAAATATGAAGCAGATAAATTACTTGTACATCTCAATTTTTTGAAATTCATGAGAACATTATGTTTTTTTTTATATCTGAAAGGTATAATCCTCCACATGTGCTTCCTACTTTAGGTCTTCTCAAAATATTTCATTCCTTTATGAATTGAACAAAGGTTTCATTCGTTGTTGCCATGGTTACCTTGGTGAAATGTAATTTGGAGTGAATAAGTTGTGAGTAGTTTCAGTCCTAAAGCTTTACATCACAGTCCTGTCTGAGAGTAAAGTGGTTCTAGACTTTATCATCACAAACCATTGAAGTTTAACAGTGTGTGACTCCCTCTAGTGGACGTTGTGGAGTATTCTGTTGTCTTTGCTCCAAAGGTTTTTGTACAGAGTTTTGGTGTTTCCTGTCACTGTGGGCTGCAGAGCACAGTAGTACACAGCAGAGTCAGACAGCTGAAGCTTCTGGATCTTCAGAGGAACTGACTTCTTCTTGATTGCAGCATCAAATCTGTCTTTCTGGAACTCTGGAGCATTAATTTCTGTTCCAGTTGTATCACGTCGCAAAATAAACTTGGCAAAGTGATTTACTTCTTGTTTGTACCAGAACAAATTGGAATATGAAGCAGTTGTCTCAAATGTACAACCAAGTGTAACTGTCTCTCCTTCAGTAGCAATGACATCTCCTGTTGGCTGGATCACTCTGTCTTCTCCTTTACACTCTGGGGAAGAAGAGAACATGCAGAGGAAGAGATGAATCAATAAAGATGATTGATNTTGAAGTGTAACAGTGTGTGACTCCCTCTAGTGGACGTTGTGGAGTATTCTGTTGTCTTTGCTCCAAAGGTTTTTGTACAGAGTTTTGGTGTTTCCTGTCACTGTGGGCTGCAGAGCACAGTAGTACACAGCAGAGTCAGACAGCTGAAGCTTCTGGATCTTCAGAGGAACTGACTTCTTCTTGATTGCAGCATTAAATCTGTCTTTCTGGAACTCTGGAGCATTAAGTTCTGTTCCAGTTGTATCACGTAGCAAAATAAACTTGGGAAAGTCATTTACTTCTTGTTTGTACCAGAACAAATAGGAATATGAATCACTGGTCTCAAATGTACAACTAAGTGTAACTGCCTCTCCTTCAGTAGCAGTGACATCTCCTGTTGGCTGGATCACTCTGTCTTCTCCTTTACACTCTGGGGAAGAAGAGAACATGCAGAGGAAGAGATGAATCAATAAAGATGATTGATNACTTGGGAAAGTCATTTACTTCTTGTTTGTACCAGAACAAAGTTGCACCTGAGTAAGTGGTCTCAAATGTACAACCAAGTGTAAGTGTCTCTCCTTCAGTAGCAGTGACATCTCCTGTTGGCTGGATCACTCTGTCTTCTCCTTTACACTCTGGGGAAGAACAGAACATGCAGAGGAAGAGATGAATCAGTAAAGATGATTGATGAAAGGAGAACAATCAGTAGGTTTAAAGAGTTACCTAGCCAGAGAGTCAGACACACAATAGTTCTGATTTTCACTGACCGATGTCAGATTAAACCATATAACGAGTCATTTAGAAGATACCAGATGCTAACAGAAATTGTCTCTTTCGTTTTCCTTTACAATGAAAATCACNTTGTCTCAAATGTACAACCAAGTGTAACTGTCTCTCCTTCAGTAGCAGTGACATCTCCTGTTGGCTGGATCACTCTGTCTTCTCCTTTACACTCTGGGGAAGAAGAGAACATGCAGAGGAAGAGATGAATCAATAAAGATGATTGATTAAAGGAGAACAATCAGTAGGTTTAAAGAGTTACCTAGCCAGAGAGTCAGAATCAGGATGTTTCTCAGCCAGTGTTTCATGTCTGCAGTGAGAGGGGAGGAGAGAGAGGAAGAACATTGATACTCTGATGGATCTGGGCTTCACATCATTGGCCCTTCCTCTTTTGTTGATGAACTCTCAACATTTACATATCATTTACATGATGAAATTATTGTCATGAGTCTTAATGAAGGTGTTGGAGATTGTGGTAACATGTCACCACATCTGATCAGCAATTATAGGAACACAAACTGGAGAAAACGGACGTCCTTCTGTCTAAAGAGAGTCAAGAATCACGCAAACAATGAACTGGAATGGAACTTTTTTAGTGAATTTGTAAGCAGAAATAATCGCTGTAAAATATTGCATTTTCTCAGTGATTCATGTTGGCAGTGTCCACTTGGTGGCGCTGTTGTTCAATAAAAGGAGGAGCTCAAGTGTGTAAATGTTCAGTGAGGAGCTGGCTGTCAGGTTTTTGTACAGAGACTGTGGGTTTGCTGTCACTGTGGGCCTCACAGCACAGTAGTACAGAGCAGAGTCTGTCACTGCAGCAGAGGAGATCTGCAGATCCATTTGGGTTTTATCTTCACTCACTTTAACAGACAGTCCAGAGTTTGGATCATTTAATATTGTTCCTGTTCCCGAATGAGAGATGAGGAACTTTGGTGGTTTTCCTGGATATTGTCGATACCAGANTGACATGAAATGTTGTACAGACATTCATGGTCCCCAGAGGATGAATCCTACTGACATTGATGACCCTCTGAGTTTTCCTCTTGCGCCACCAGCAGATTCACATTTGTGTACTTTAGTAAAATATCTATTGTATGGATTGTCACTCTATTCGTATCAGACATTCATGTTCTCCTCAGGATGAATTGTAAAAACTTTGGTGATCCTCTGACTTTTCATCAAATTTTAATTTGTGCCATACTTTAGCTTATGACAAAACTAATGAAAACCAGTGACACAGCTGAAGTTAATATGAGGCTTCAGCAGCTCAGCAGGGAAACACTGTCCAGGGAACCAAAAGGGAGATTTTTGTACTAAAAGGACTCAAACTTTNGCATCTAGACTGTATCATCACATAGCATTGAAGTTTAACAGTGTGTGACTCCCTCTAGTGGACGTTGTGGAGTATTCTGTTGTCTTTGCTCCAAAGGTTTTTGTACAGAGTTTTGGTGTTTCCTGTCACTGTGGGCTGCAGAGCACAGTAGTACACAGCGGAGATTGACATGAAATGTTGTACAGACATTTATGGTCCCCAGAGGATGAATCCTACTGACATTGATGACCCTCTGAGTTTTCCTCTGGCGCCATATATTTTTTACAGAACGAGGACTATGGATTTTGTCCCCCATCACGAGTGGAATTCACATTCGGATATTACAGCAAGAAACCTGTTTTAATGTTAAGCATGTGATTGTTGTTTTAAGACAGAGCTGAAAAAATGTTAATCTGTCCTTTAACAGATGTAGTACTTAGTTTGTCAGTGGATCATGTTGGCAGTGTCCACTTGGGTTTGTCAGTGGATCATGTTGGCAGTGTCCACTTGGTGGCGCTGTTGTTCAGTAAAAGGAGGAGCTGAATTGTGTAAATGTTCAGTGAGGAGCTGTCAGGTGTTTGTACAGAGACTGTGGGTTTGCTGTCACTGTGGGCCTCACAGCACAGTAGTACAGAGCAGAGTCTGTCACTGCAGCAGAGGAGATCTGCAGATCCAGACCACCATTTTATCAGTTCACGAGAGAAGCTTGTGTCTGATTTCAGAGACTCTGCTGGTCTTGTACTGATGAACATGAGGAGTTCTGCTGGACACCCAGGAATTTTCCTGGATGTTGTCGACACCAGAGGCAACCGTCACTGCTATCAGCAGGTTTGCAGTATTTGTTTCGCTGTCTTCTGTCTTGACAGGAGTTCTTCACAGCTGACACCAGAAGGGATGTCAACATGGCTGCAGACGTTTGCTGAACCTTTCTGGACTAGAGGCTCCTGTCGCTAACAGTGTTGGGCAAGTTACTTGAAAACAGTAAACTCACATTACTCGTTACTCTACTTTTTGCTACGTCACGAGGAGCCTTAAGCTCCTCCAAACCTCCACAGTCCACAGGTCACATCTGCATCTTCTGTATTGGACAGCTGATGGTTTCGTGTGGCATCGACAGTGTGTTTCTATTTCAATCAGAAAAAGCTTTCAACAAAACTAACGACAGTGTTTTGCCCTCAGTGTCGGCAGGTCTCTGCTGCCCTCTGCTGAACACACAGGTAATCTTCACTTCACTTCCTCTTTGTGATTTATGTGTGTTTTAACGCAGCACAGAAAAGTCGTGTCACAATGAAAAACGATTCATTTAGATCTTAAAGACAAAGAGCTCCTTTTGTACCATGTTTTTCATTTGATTATGACACAGTATACATAAAAAGGAAATACACAAAACAACATTTTTATCTTTGTTTGATTTGTTTTTATTATTTATCCATAAATTCCGTATTGATCCAACACACCTCAATCAGGACTTAATAACAATTGTTCACGTTCTTTCTAATAAAGGCACTTTTACTACGTCTCTTCTCTCTGTGTTTGTGTTTTGGGAGATAAATTAATGAAGCAGTGAGCTGAAAAGGGTTGTTGACCTTGTCCTCAGTTAAATACTGAGGTACTGTAGCTGTTTGTTTTCTTAAACCAGTGAAACTGATCCTCCATCAGTTTGCTGGCACCTACAGGGCGTGGGACCTTTAACTCTTAGAATAACGCAGCTCATTGGTCAGCAGCATCACGTGGCCGCCAGCCATCCAACCACAGGCCTTGATGTTGACGCGTCGCCGCCCTGGTTGCTTTCCTCAGGAAGAAGCCACCTTTTATTTACTGTCACTGTAAATAGAATATACGTATTTAGGATTTGAGCGGATCTTGACCCGGGAATCACCGTCTCACTGTAAATAGAATATACGTATTTAGGATTTGAGCGGATCTTGACCCGGGAATCACCGTCTCCCGCCTCCAGCTGCTGGGTCAGACACGCTCAGTGCCACCGGGTCTTCGTGTCGGCTCCGGGTGACTGACGGAGGAGAAGCTAACCGGGCAGCTAACGTTAGCCGTTAGCCGGCTGCTCGGTGCCGGTGCCCGTCACAGGTGAGCGCTGTTAGCATTAGCATTGCTCCAGATGTTAGCTCAGAGAGCCCGCTGAGCTGGCGGCTCACACAGCTGTTCTGACGCGGAATACACCGTCTGAGAACCGGGCTGGCAGGGTGACAACACCCGCTTCCGTTAGCCCATCACCGTGTCTGTATGAGGACACGCCGAATGCCATGCTAAAATCTGACGATTTAAAGCGCTCCTGTTTACCAGCGCATGTACACAGACGCCCCAGAGACGCGACTGAATACCTTAAAACAATGGGAGGGTTTTTTTAAATAAGCTCGGCATCTGTTTTATCCACCAATCTATAATTATTTAAAATGTTCACATTGCCATTGTTGTGTGAGGTTGTCAGATTTGGTTAAAGACGTCCTCAGTCATCTGTCGCATTATGCAAAACAACATTAAATTGACAGATTTGTGGGTGGAGTTCCGTGTGGCAGCATGTCAGGACCGAGAGGAAACCACAGTCGGGTGGATCCTGTGTGTTCAGCTCTCTGTGAGCCAGAAGAGAAACTACAATAATCTCAGAATACACATTTTAACCTGCAGTGGACAAGAAGCCTTCACATACACACAGTTCATGTTTATTCCAGGGAATCCAATAAGTAAAGCAGAACCACTAAAAACAACAGAGGCAATAAGATAGGCCTACTAATAAATTAGATTAATTAGTTGATTAATACATTTAAAAAAAAGTCTTGGTTGCGTTTAGTGAACCCAGTGTGGGTTTAAGTCTTAAATCAGAAAAGAGTGTAATCTCTGCAGATTTAAAGTAAGAAGTTGGTGCCTTGTGACCTGAGAGGTCTGCTGATGTGTACCGTGGGCTCAGGCCACCAGGGGGAGGACCTGTAAAGGACAGGTCCGCATTTTTCATGTCTATCTTAATACAATATCCACACGTCCATATGAACGTGTTGTCGGTGTGTTGTCGTTCCTCCTGTCCGTACTGGATGTGGAGCGATCTCCTAGATGGACGACAAAATCCACAGGCCAAGTTCAGATGAACATAATGAGACTTACACAAATCTTTCAGAGTTGTGGTCGTTTTAGTGAGGAGCCGCAGGAAGGCACAGTGTTGCCTTAATGTGGACTGGAGTGTCGTAAACCTGGATCTGTCTGGTCATTCCACCATCAGAGAAATATAAAGATATAAAATCCAGAAAATTAAGTCACTTTGCTTTTATTTCTGCCACGTTACTCGCTGCTTTATGGCGTCACAGGCAGGTTTCAAACCAGTGACGTTGTGGTTCGTGGTCGGCGTCGTAACCCAGAAGCCACGGGGGCGTCCCGAGTTGATGAGAACAGTGGAGCGAACGGGAGAGACCCTGAACGTGTCGGAGCCTCAGAGTTGGTTTCATGTCTGAGTGAATGTTTGTTGCTCCCGTCCTCAGTTGCTTCTTGTATGGGTGAGTGAACGTCAGCCATGAGTGCGGAGCCGGACGCCCTGGACGTGGTCAACCAGCTGAGGGACCTGGCCGCCGACCCCATGAACCGCAGGGCCTTTGTCCAGGACCAGGGCTGCGTACCGGGACTCATCCTGTTCCTGGACCACCCCAACCCTCAGGTCGTCTACTCCGCCCTCCTGGTGAGCCGCGTCACTGACAGACCGGCGGATGTTTGTCACACTTTAACATAAATTTGATTTGGTACCATCACACCGGTTCTGTTTGGTCCTGCTGTCGTCAGTCTAACTGATTGGTTGTTGTCCCCAGGCGATCCGTTACCTGGCAGAAGGTCGAGCCAACCGGGAGAAGCTGAAGGGGGAGCTGGGGATGATGCTGAGCCTCCAGAACGTCGTGCAGAAGTGAGTCTCTGATGTGAAGTGGGTACCTGAGACTGGTTTAATGCTACGGTGTAATCCGGATGGTCTTACACAAGAGCTGCAGCCAACAATTATTATCGTTATTAATTAATCTTTTTCAATATAACGATTAATGGTTTGGTCTAAAATGTCCAAAAATAGTTTCCCAGAGTCCACGCTGACGTCTTCATGCTGAAACAGGTTTCATCAGGAAAAATAACACCAACACTTTAGTGTTTATCTGTTTTACTCTTTACTCGCTCCACCTTTGACCTTTGACCCTCTTGGTGTTGGATGCAGGTAATAAAGTTTGTTCAAACACAGCAGTTTAGTCCACTGATCTTTGTGGAGGCCAGCCGCTAAACATAGTGGGGTTCATCTGGCTCTGTCGTCCAGGTCCACCACTCCTGGAGAGACGAAGCTGCTGGCGTCTGAGATCTACGAGCTCCTGCAGGCGTCCGGCAGCGCCGAGTCTGAGCCGGCTGAGGAGGCCGTCAGCAGCCGCCGCAAAGCCCAGTTCTTCCTGGGCTCCAGCAACAAGAGAGCCAAGACCGTCATCCTCCACATCGACGGGCTGGACGACTCGGTGAGCAGGAACACTCGCTCGTTCATCATCAGCGCGTCACTGTCTGAAGCTACAGGCTGAGAGAGAAAGGAAGCAGCCGGTTGCTTTCATACTGCTGAAGTGATGAGACGCTCTGTTTTAGATCAACTGTAGCTCTGCACCGTTAACACAAAGTCCAAACTGTTGATCCGCAGCTGCTTTACATTTAGACTGAAGCCCCGTTCACACTGTGCTTCTGGCTGTAGGGAGGTGTCGCTTCACCTGCTCCGTCCGGAGCTCGTATGTGGGTCATTTTCGTTTTTTTAGTCTATAAAAGAACTATGCTGAATTACCTATTAGCACTTCCAGCCTCCCCATCGACTCTCCGGCGCCCCCCTGAGGAGGCTTTAGTCTTTGTCCTGCAGAAAGTCTGTTACAGAGCAGATCGAAGAGTTAAATTACTTCCCGTCTGAATGGAGCTTAAGAGTATCTTGGTTTGCAAAACCTTCAGACCCCCTTTATCTCCAAATCAATTACCAGAGCTCGTGGTGACAAGTTCGAGGGGAAATATTCCAGAAGAAATTGATCTGCATTTGCAGCTTTATTTAAAATAAACTTTGTGACGACCACTAGACTCAAATGTCAGATCCAGAAATGAAAGACGTGACTTTAATATTCTTCGTCTTCGTCCCGGTCAGAGTCGGAGGAGTCTGTGTGAGGAGGCTCTGCTGAAGATCAGAGGAGTGATCAGCTTCACCTTCCAGATGACCGTGAAGAGATGCATCGTCCGAATCCGATCGGACCTGAAGGCCGAGGTGACACGTCACACTTTACAGCACACGTCACACTTTACAGCACACGTCACACTTTACAGCACACTCTTCTTTTTTTAATTGTGTTGATGTTATTTCTGTTAAAATCAACGTTTTTACTTTTCAAGCTACAAAGAGCACTCGGCTCATTGAATCATCATTTCAGCAGCATTTTAATGTCGTAGCTGCTGCAGGAGCTCTGAGAGCTTCATGTACTGTTCAAAGTATAATTAAGCATCGTATTTAATGAGCTCATGTCATGATTCAATAAAACAAATGAAATGTAGTAACTTTAGCCGTCAGATAAACACAGTGGAGAAAAGTACAATATTTCCCTCTGACATGTAATAAAGAACGCTGTAGTCAGGCTCTCGACACTGTCGGAGTTCCCAGGAATCCTGGAAAACCTGGAATTCTTAAATACTTGAAAACAAAATAGATCAAAATATCCTGGAAAAGTTTAAATTTGTAACCAAATTCTGATCACGGTAACTTCTATGTTCACTTAGAACCGTAGTTCTTTATTTCTGGAACTTTACAGACCAAGTTATCATTGATGAATTCAACACAACAGCTGAGAGATGAGTTTACTGGTTTCAGGCTCTGGCGTCTGCGATCGCGTCCACTCAGGTGATGAAGGCTCAGCAGGTGGTGAAAGGAGAAAACGGAGACGAGGTCAGTTTCTCTCTGGTTTTATTTTACTTCCTCGTGTTTACAGGTCAGAGGCGTTTGTGGGCGTGAAGTTAAATCCGGTTCTATTTGTTCTCAGCATTTGGGGTCATTTTTTAAACAAGTTGAGATAATCCTTCGCCCGGGGGGGGGCAGCAGAGTCCAAGTGACCCTGAACCAGAGCTGCAGCAAGAATAAGAAGATCAATCAGAGAATGTGGCTTTCTCAGCTTCACATTTGTCTTTGGGCAACAGTTCAGTTCCCAACTCGGATAAGTTACTGATTGTTATTTGTAGGTAAAGAATCTGCAGCTTTAACTGTGACTGATGTTTGTCTGAGTTTCTAAAACCAAAGAGAGATTCTGTTTCCAAGCTGGAGGGAAACCTAAGGTGTTATCAGACCGTTTGACAGCTGTTGTCTCCAGTGATCTGCATGTAAACAGACGTCCGTAGAGCAGGTGGTCTTCACACCATTATTATACAGTGAAAATAAAAGAGGACCCAAACCACGACCCTGTGGGACTCATGAGTCCCTGTTTACATGAGGATTTTACATCTCATCATTCACAGTATCACACACTTCCTGCAAGTCCAACAAAAGTTGTTGTCTCCAGGTTTTGATCCCGTTGGCGGAGGACGGTTCGGTGGAGCAGAACGTGGACCTGCCGGACTACCTGCCGGAGGACGAGAGTCCATCTCAGGAGCCCGACAAGGCGGTGACCCGGGTGGGATCCGGCCAGGACGGGACCAGCTGGCTGGGTGCTGCCACCAACTTCCTGTCCCGCTCCTTCTACTGGTGACCCTGCGGGGCCGCCGCCTCGTCTCAGAACCAAAATCTACCAGCTGCCAAATCTCACCGCTGTCTGTCAGCCGGAGACAAGAACTGAGACAGAACGTCCAACTTAAGGCTGCGATGAAAACACGCTGCTGTTCCAGGCGAGAGGACAACAAACCATCAGGACTGTGCTTTTAGTTTGAAGTCTCTGTAAACGGGTCCATCTGTTCCAAACCAAATTGTCTTAACGAACAGGAAGTGTCCTGCAGCGGCATGAACAAACACCAACGAGTAAGAGTAAAGAGGGCTGAGCAGGACGCCCCTCTCTTCTTTTTACCTTTTCTGTATTTATTTGACCAACAGACTGAGTGACTTTCTTTACGGGTTTTAAAGGAAGCAGCGGTCAGAGTTCAGTCAGCGGTGCCTTCAGTTCCTCTGATCCACAAACTGCTTCTGTTACTGAGTATTGTTCAGTAATGGGCTTATCCTTCAGTCTTAAAAATATCAAAAATAATGACAAACGCCCAGCGCTCTTTAGAGCGAGCTGTCCAAATAACATGAGGCTTCACTGTATCGTAACCAACGCAAACCTTCAGGTCCTTTTGGAGCGGCTCCTTTATCACTGATTTCAAAAACGGTAATTAAACTGTTGACGAGACCTTCAGACTTCCTGTGGACACAGTCTGCCTTAACACGTGTCCACGTGAAGAGTTGTTGGTCATCATCTTATTTGATGATTTGAAGTGAAATTTGCTCGTTCGTGTGGAAATATGGAAGTGACATGACATGTTCGTTCAATAAAAAGTTACTGAAGAGGGCAAATAAAGCTCGCTAACAGCTAATTAATTTAAATCAAAGTGTTACGGTTTTAAATGCTGGTGTGTCTCGGCCTTTTGGAGACCTACTATACTATCAGCGCGCACTGATTTGGCCAAACATAGCATGCAGTATATGTAAAGACTGATTCCTGATGTGTTCATGATGTGATTTGAGATTTTGGGGATTTGTCATCATTTTTGACAAAGTACGATCTGTCAGCTGCAGCCTCCCTGTGATGTTACTGTGGTGCATCTGTGAGTTAAAGGACCGTGAAGACGGATCAGAGAGACTCGTTACTGAAAGGTCACAGGTTTGACTCTTCACTCCTGACAGCAGACTGATTATTGACATTTCCTCCTCGGATCAATGAGCGAACGGTGCTTTACTTTCTGTTTCTGACTTCTGATTTTTCCAGAGGTCAGAGGTCGTGAGGTTTCCAGGCCTGGTCGTCGTGTTTACACCAACATCCCCGTACGAATGCCTTCATACCGGTCGTCTCCCCGAGGATCCGACTCTGAGCTGCTGCTTCACGTCTAACCGCCGTGCCACTTCACGGAGCGATGTTACTTTTTATTCTCCTTCTTTTCCGTCACGTCTAACAGCCAGAAGGACACGGAAGCAGTTTTGTGACCATTTTGCACAGTTTAATAATCTGAGCTTGAAGTTTGGACATAGAGTAGAAATCTGCATTGAGCTGTTTGAGGGAACATTACAACAACACCAAGATCACAAAGGGAGTCTGAAAGCTTCAGACTGTATTTATTACAGGATTCCGGGGACAATCGTTGATTATTATTTCATTTTTTAAATCTTCCTTCCCATAAAGCGCGTTGGTGTTTGGTTAGAAGCAGAGCTCACGTCCCTTTTCCTCTGAAACACCTGCTGTTCGTTCATTATTAGCCAATCAAAACACAAATAATTCTTCTTCTTATTTATATTCCAGTGTTTCTCCAGACGTGCGACTCCTCTGAGGCGAAATGACCTTTACTGACCTTTTAATGACCTTGTACAGATTTGTACTGTCCTGATGTGTGTGTTCATGTACCTGCCAGGTGTGCTCATAGCTCCGCCTACACCACACACTGTCCAATCACATTCTGAGTAGCCTGTTGTAGGACGTTAGCATGACGCTTGAATCTAAATACAATATTGGCCCGAATAGAAGACGACACGGCTCCGTCGTGCCACGAGTGTTCAAGAACTCTACCGGGTGTCTTTAACTTCTCGTATAGTACATTAGGAAAACCCAAAAATAGTAATGAGCCAGTAAATAAACTACAACCTGCTGGTCTTTGTAGTTTCACGTTACCATCTGTAGAGCGTATTCTCTGACTGCCTGTGTAGCCTCGTGCCGATCCTGCTGACCTCCTGCACGTTGAACTGGACTTCCTGACTCCAGTAAACACCCTGATGCCAGATGGACTGGTAGAAACTAGCTAGCCTAGCAACGTCAAGCTACAAACAACCCATAATGCAACAGACTCGGGTTAAAGAGAAACTCCACAGACGCGTAGTTACATGTGTAACTGTAGGAGAGCTGAAGGAGGCGTGTTTGTGTCGTCTGCTGTTGGGGCCGATATAAAGTGCTTTTTATCATTTTGAGCTGTTACGTGATTAAAAGTCGGATTATTCCATCAGTGTGTTTATTCATCACGATGGACTCTTGTTCCTGCATGAGCTGAACTTTCTTCTTCTACTCGAGTTAAATTAGTAGATGATTCAGATGTTTTATTAAACAACTCAAAATTATTATTTTGTGATTTCTATTGAAATCCTAAAACCTGCCAGCACTGGCCATCTTCCTCCTCCTCCTCCTCCTCCTCCTCCTCCTCAGTGTGCTGCTGTACAAACGGTCTGTTCTGTGATGATGACGATTCCTCAGAGAATAAAAACTGTCATGAATGTCGCTGATTATTCACCTTCACATGTTTCAGATTCACAGATTCTGTTTTCTTTCCAGTTTTGCAAACCAGTCGGGGTCAGAAACTAAAGTTGTGTAACTATAAAATGAAAGTGCAGCAGTGAGACTGAATTTAAACAGGCAGACAGGCAATAAGAGAAGAAGAAGTGAGACAGCAGAAACACAAACTTACTCCAAGAGGACGTTAGTGGAGCTGCTCCACTACATTTAAACACCATATATTCATACAATGAATCAATCACTAAATCAAAATCCAGCCAGGACTCATTTGAAATGTTTCGACAGCATCAGTACCAAAATATGAACCTGTTTGTGACGCCTTACTCTGACAAATATTAAACACCTGTTTTTCTTCGTTAAGAAGCCGAAGCTGTTAAATGTCTAAACACAAGCGGCCGAGTTAAATCAGGAAGAAGTCAATGAGATCAATAATCTCACCAGACGTTTGATGTCAACTTTCTCAAGTTACTCGAGTTTTTGGAACTCGGGTCCCAGGAAAGTTTTGGTTGAGTCCAATGTGCCAGGTTTCATTCGTTTTTTGACAGAATTAGAAAACGGCCAGAGCAGCAGGAGTTTCTCTGCTGCTGCTTCAGTCTAGAAAGAAAAGGATCAGCGTAGTAAATCAACCCATAATATTCAGGGGCACCAGGCACCAACTGCTCTGTGGGAGTGAATGAGGCTCTTTGCTGTGACTCCTGAACGCAGCAGAAGTTGAACTGAGGTTTTTGTTCGGGGCTGAAAGCCGAGCCGGCGGTTTTATTTCAGACAGAGAAAGAGTTGAGCTCCGGAGAGAAAAGCCGCTCTGTTGTTTGACGCCTGAATGCAGCTCGTCTCCGAGAGGTTACTGCAGTTCATTCAGAGGACGCCGGAGAAAACAAGGAGCCTGTAAACGCCTCATCCAGCACTCCGGGAAAATACAGATCTGCTGTCAGTCTGCACAAACAGCAGGTTTTGATTGGACCCTCTGTAGAAACTCACTGAAGGTTCTGGTTCAGAGTTCAGATCCGTTTCCATCAGAAATACACAGAAGTGAAACACGTTCATGTTCTCTGTTCACGAACATCCTGATGCCTTCATCTGTTCGTCCCTTCAGAGACCTGAAACACTTCAAGTATAAGTTCTCTATTTAAATCAATAGAACTTTAATATACAAAGATTATGTTTACATCAAGATAATAATCAAAGGTTGATTCCACTAAATTCCTGTTTGATCTTTTACAGCGTATCATCATGTTTTCTACAACCTTTCACTCAGAACTGTGAGAGAAAACTTCACTTCTGAGAAAAAGTAATGAAGTCTGGCTTCTTCACAGCAGAGTTGCGTGTGTTCATCTCATTATTGTCAGCGCAGGTGAGACTTCAGAGTCCGCGCTGCGACAGGAATCAGCTTCATGAAGCTCAGCGAGACCCGACGTGACCCGACGTGACCCGACACGTAGGACACGTTCTTTAGGAACTGCTGTGATGTCATGATGATGTCATGATGACATGAAACCACACGTAGCTTCCTCTAAAAACAGACTCAGGTTCATCCTTCAAGATAAAACAACAGTCCGTGACAGAGAGATGATTTTCCACCTCAGCGTGTTCCCATGTGTTCCCAGGTGTTCCCATGTGTTTTCAGGTGTTTCCAGGTGTTCCCATGTGTTCCCATGTGTTCCCATGTGTTTCCAGGTGTTTCCAGGTGTTCCCATGTGTTTTCAGGTGTTTCCAGGTGTTCCCATGTGTTCCCATGTGTTCCCATGTGTTTTCAGGTGTTTCCAGGTGTTCCCATGTGTTCCCAGGTGTTCCCAGGTGTTTTCAGGTGTTTCCAGGTGTTCCCATGTGTTCCCAGGTGTTCCCATGTGTTTCCAGGTGTTCCCATGTGTTCCCAGGTGTTTCCAGGTGTTCCCATGTGTTTCCAGGTGTTCCCAGGTGCTGGGAGGGCTCCTGCATGTGTTGCGTGACTAAGCTGAGTGTTTGTTTCCCGGCAGATCTCCTGCAGCTGAATGTTTCTGCGGTGACTCGGTGACCTGAGCGAGTCCGGACACGTTAGTTCAGGGTTCTCAGAGGAACCCGGTTCTGCTGAGCCGGTTTAATGCGGTCTCCTGTGGACTGAAGGAGGATCAGGCTTTAAGGCTGTGATCGGACATTACTCTTCACACATTATCAGGAGATACAGACAGATAATAAAATAAACATCAAGGTCAGGAAGTAAAAGTTCATGAAGACATGAGATCAATCGATCAGCTCTGGTTTCATTTATCGATCAGGTTTGATTTGTGACGTCAGTCTTTTATTGGGATTAGAACCTTTGGCGTCAGATCGGGACAGCGCGAGCCTGCTCAGAGACTGCAGCCAACAGGAAACCAGGAGGCATTCCCTTCACAATAAAAGCTGCGAACTAAGGGACAATTAAAGAGGATAAATCGAGTGGTTATTACAGCTATTCTGTTTTTGTACTTTAATAAATATCCAACATGTAAACTAAACAGCTTTACTTTGTTAATAAATATGTCAAATTTCCCTCCAAATGTGTCCGTTTAATATAATTCTCATTCATATTAAAATGTCAGGACATGTCGACCATCAGCTGGTCTCTGCTTCACTTCTTCACTTCCAATCTGTAAAATCTCACAATCACTTTCATTCCATCAACTCTGCTTTCATCTTAAGCGCAGTGTAATTACATCAATCTGTTTCCAGTCAGCTCAAAATGACTGGACTCAGTACATTTAACAGTCATTCACCAATATCCGGTATTAAAATGATTGATCAGAATGAAGGAAGTGCACAAATTACTAATCCAAAGGAACAATTTAGGAAACCAGATTTCAGTTTGTCCAACAGCCTACTGGGTTTCTCTGTGGCTGAGTGGTTGCTTTATTTTGAAGGTCGTAGCCGGAAACAGAGTGTGGGCTTTCTGCGCTGCAGGGGGACTGGGATCGAAGAGGAGCTGCTCGGTCTCCGCGGACAGACTCGGGAACATGTCCCTGCTGCTGCTGCTGCTGCTCGGCCTCCTCTCCCTGATCCTGGGCGTCCTCCGCGGCAGGAAGAGGTCAGTCCACCCCGCTGCTCCTCAAAACCTCCAGAGTCCACTTCTGTTAGTCTGTTCTCATCAGCAGCCACAGTACTGCAGTACAAGTACACGAGTTTATCTGGAGGACTCAACTGCTGCTGTTACTGCAGTACTGTTACTGCTGTCTGGTTCAGTTATTCAGGTGTTACCAGCTGTTCACCCCCTGAGCTGCACTGATGATTACTGATTATCTCCTGTTTTATAATAAACTCACTGGCAGGAGTGGAAGGAGTATTCAGACCGTCTACTTAAGTAAAAGTACTAGTACAACAATGTAAAAATACTCTGTTAGAAGTACACGAACTAACAGCAAAATGTAGTTAAAGTATTCCCTCTGAGATGTAGTGAAGTACAAGTACCTTAATATTGTGCTTATATTTACTTTGTTACTTTCCACCTGTTTCAGTCAGTAAAATAAAAGTCTAGTTTTGTTAAAAAAAACTCAAAGATAGAAAAGCAGTTTGTTTCTGGATGTTGATTGATTGATTGATTGATTATTAAAGTAGTTGGTTTTTTTCATTTTCATTTTTATTTAACAGGGACAATGCACAATACATATATTGTACCAGACATAGCTGAAAGCTCATTTCCATCTGTAGTTTGGATGAGCGGTCACAGAGAAACGAGGTTAGTTTGTGTAAAAGCTTCGGTCCTGATGTGGATTTGAGTGTTGGAGCGGCTCTTTAATGTCAGGCAGCACCTTTCCTGTCCGGTGAGACCCATGGAGGGGTCCTGGCCCTCATGTTGGGCACCACTATATTGAATCAGAATCAGAATCAGATTTATTGCCAAGTAGGTTTTCACATACAAGGAATTTGCTTTGGTGAATTGGTGCATAAAAAAGAAACAGCAAGTATACAAATGTCAAATAGAGGCCCTGTCTCCTGCATGTTGGACAGTTTCTGTATGATCAGTTTGGGGGATTTTGCTGGTTCCAGATCAGCTGGACTCGTCAGACTCCGGCTGTGTTTTTCTTCCTCAGAGCTGCTCCTAAAATAAACTTCCATTTAGCTTTCTGTTTGACTTCACGCTGGTGTTTCTTCCTCTGGGTTCCTCTTTGGTTCTGGTTCATTTGGATTTACAATGATGTGATTCACAGAAACAGCTGCAGGTACAGGATGAGTTAGCCTGACATGCTAACTTAAAGCAGCTATACATATTTATAACAGCAGCGTGTTGGTGTCTCTGCTGGTCAATCAGCAGCTGAATCTTTATACTGACTTTCAGTTTATCTGTTCTGGTTCCTCTCAGAGCGTCGCTTTCACAATAAAAGCTGTAGCAGCAGACAGACTCAGTCAGAGCGTCGCTTTCACAATAAAAGCTGTAACAGCAGACAGACTCAGTCAGAGCGTCACTTTCACAATAAAAGCTGTAACAGCTGGGGGACATAGAGGACGGTTAGCAGGCAAACAGGGCAGCCTGGACACTAACAGCACTCCACATCTGCTGCAGCTGTTTGATCACATGTTAGCATCAAATAATCAATAATATATAAAATATATAAATAAACCTGAATGAATTGAATATTTTGATAATTGATTCATCACAGTTTTCATAGACCAATCAATGAATCAATTAATAATAGAAAGAAAGAATCAAAAGAAGAAATAACTGGCAGACTAATGGATGATGAAACTAATCATTAGTTGCATAGAAATGAATTGACAAATATTTAGTCAGTTAGTTAGAGCTGAGCAATCAATCAATCAGTCGATCAAGTTTATCAACTGTTCTGATAATCAATTGATCCTCTCAGTCGTCAGATGCATCAGATGTTCTAGTCCAAAGTTTTGGACATGAGATGGACGTTTCTTCTTTTTATAGACAAACTGATTGATTGAGAAATGAATCAGCAGATCGATCAGTAATGAAAGTAATGATTAGGTCACTCTGTGTGTGTGTGTGTGTGTGTGTGTGTGTGTGTGTACAGGAAGTGTGTGTGCAGCAGGACGTCCTGTCTCTCAAGAGGAAACTGATGATGTAATAAAAACATTCTTCAGAGTTTCAGAGACTGAAATCTAAATCACCATCTGAGTTCCACACAGCGTTCATACAACGCCTGGAAAGTTCAGCCGTTATGTTTTCAAGGTTTGGAATATGCTTGAATTCAGATATAGTCCTTGAAAAATGCCTGATTTTCAACATAATCTGGTATTTGATCTTTGACGGTCGCTCATGGAAACCAAACGATCCCGTCCTCATATCTGTTCGTTGTCTCCTGGAATTCATAGGAACTATTTAGATGTGATGATAAAGACTTTGAGAGAAATGTTTGGTTTTAGGTACCTTGAAAGTGCTTGAAAAGTGCTTGAATTTGACTCTTAAACAGCTGTGCGAGCCCTGTACACACAGTGTTTGAGTCAGTGTGTGAAAGATGAAAACACAACATCAAGAGAAAAAGGACAAAATAGAAAAGGTGTGTGTTCATACAGTCAGTGGTCAGTTTATTAGGAACACCTGGAACGATTTCATGCTAAATGAACTCCTCCTCTTCCTCCTCTTCCTCTCTGGGAGTCACATGTTCGGATGGATAACCTTCTTGTTGTCCCAGTGACGTCAGCCCTCCATGAAACCACATCCTGTTGGGTTGGATGGCTTTAGATTGTTCATGTGTACCTAATAAAGTGGCCACTGAGTGTTTAGTTAACATGAAAACAATAATTCATCCCTGAGAAATGTAATTAATTTGAATTTATTTGACACGGACGCAGTTTGAATACAACACAGTTTATAGCTCATTTTCAACTCTGCTCTCCAGTAGAGTTTCTACATGTGTGATAAAGATCTACAGCTTTCACGCTGCAGATAAGGAGACATGTTGTGGTTTCAGTACATACTGAACTACACATGTATACCACATATATACCACATATATACCACATATATACTACATATATACTACATATATACTCTGTCGTATCCCAGTTAACACTGTGAGTTACTTCTTAAGTTATATAAACCGTTTAAAAACTCATTGAATTATCTGACACATTTTAGAGATACATGCAGGTTTTCTGGCTTCTAAAATGACCCAAACGATTAATTCATTATCAAATAAGTTGTCAATACATTTTGTAATGCACACACACACACACACACACACACACACACACACACACACACACACACACACACACACACACAGACAGACAGCAGTGTCCAGAGACTCAGTTTAAAGAGGAAACACTAATAAAACATTATGGATCACCGGTCTGCTGCATGTTGTTGTACAAGAGGACAAAGGTGTGCTCTGTGTGCTTAGAATCATACAGCTCTGAACAGGTAGAAAAGAGTTTTGTTTCTATTGACCAACCAGAGTGTAAAAGAAAGAGGCGGGGGGGTGTCTCAGATTACAGAGGGAGTGTCTGAGTTTACACTTTGTTCCAGGTTGTTAGGTTTCAAAACCTCCAGTCCATGAGATGATTCATGGACAGAAACAGCACATGTTGAGTTTGATAAATAGATTCAGTCACGTAACAAAGGACATCAAGTCCACAAACATCTATAGATGAGAAGGAATCTTGCCAAAGAAATAGGCTTAAATAAAAGAACAAAGGTTATTACATAACCTATTAATCAAACAGCTTGTGAAATCTCCTTTGCAGAAGAGATGGCGAACCTCCGCTGATCAAAGGCTGGATTCCTTTCATTGGAAAGGCTCTGGAGTTTGGAAGAGATGCCCACACATTTCTTGAAGAGCAGAAGAAGAAGTTTGGAGACATTTTTACAGTACAGATAGCAGGTTGGTGTTTAAAGTCTCCTACATACCTCTGATGAAGAGCAGCATGTGGGAGAAAGGTTGGTTAACCGGAGGCCTAACTGCCAGTTAGCTCGCTAGCTAGTTCGTTCACTAACTGGACAAAATGTTCGCACAGTTAATTCAGTTCAGCTGCAGACCTGCGGCTTCTCCGCCCTGCAGCAGTTTGTTCTCCAGCAGAGTTACTGGATGGAGACACAGTCAATATGATGGACTCAATATTTTTGTTGCAGTTTGCTGCGATCAACAGCACAAATTCATCAAGTTCCTCCAATTTGAACTGTATGAGAAAGCTCAAAGGTTCAAAGGTTGATGGAAGTGACAGCGCTCCTCATCAACCCTCAAAATAAAACCATAGATAAAAACGACATGAAGTGATATTCCATCATAAAACTGTTGAAAAGAATAATCCAAACAACAACATGAAAGCAGGCGATGTTTAAAGTAGTCCTGTGGTTTCCTCTGTGGGGTGAAAGACAGAGTATGGTCTAGTATGGTCCCGCCATAGAAGTTAAAGTATTTAGGTGTGCTGGAGTGACCAGACTCACTGCATGTAATGCATGTGGTGGATAAGCAACACATGCTCCAAACATTTCTTTTACTTTATGAAAATCTTTTGGTAATGAACCTCGTTATTAGACGCTGTCCTCACTCAGGTGTCCTCTGCCCTGCAGGTAAATACATGACCTTCATCATGGACCCTTTACTCTATCCAAACATCATCAAACATGGCCGGCAGCTGGACTTCCACGAGTTCTCCAACAAGGTGGCACCCTTCACCTTCGGCTACCCGCCCGTCATCAGCGGGAAGTTCCCCGGCCTACGGGAGCAGATCAGCCGGTCCTTCCAGCTCCTCCAGGGAGACAACCTCACGGCCCTGACAGAGAGCATGATGGGAAACCTCATGCTGGTGTTTCGTCAGGACCACCTGGGTGAGAGGCCGGGGGAGGAGGGTGGCTGGAAGAGAGGCAGCATGTATGAGTTCTGTAACTCGGTCATGTTCGAGGCCACCTTCCTCACCATGTACGGCAGGCCGGCGTCCGCCAGCCGCCACAGCGAAATGGGCGTGCTGAGGAAGGACTTTGTCAGGTTTGACAACATGTTTCCACTGCTCATTGCTCAGATCCCCATCTGGCTGCTGGGACAGACCAAGACGATCCGCGAGAAGCTGATCAACTACTTCCTGCCGCACAGGATGTCGTGTTGGTCCAACGCTTCCCAGTTCATCAAGAGGCGGTCGGAGCTGTTTGAGCAGTACGACACAATGAGGGACGTCGATAAAGCAGGTAGACAAGACGAGTTTGATTTGGTCGCCGTTCAATAAGGTTTTGATTAACAATTGTCAGAACATTGTTCTGCTGCTCCCTGAAAGGTTAACAACATACCCAAACCACAAGTAGACCGTTTGCTAATGCCTCTATGGTCCAGGTCTGGTGAGGTAAGGCAACCAAAACTATTTGGTTAAGGTTCATGAAAGACGGTGGTCATGGTCAAAAGAACACTTGACTACAGAAACACTCTGATTGTACAGTGGTGTTACAGAGTGGAGAACCTTTAGTCGAGTACAGGCACTGGCTCGCAGTGAGCACTTTAACAGCAGAAGAGTTTCATTTTGCTGCCAAGAGCACTTAGTGCAACAGCAGGCCCGAGGAGGCCGAAACACAGAGGAGGTCAGCAAAGAAAGGATCGGCTTTCATTTTAGCCGATACTGATCCTTCGGATGGGCTCAGGACATCTGTAATTCATAGTACTTAGACGACCACGAGAGGTTGTTTCTCAGGAAAACACAGAGAACTCCCCTTTCTTATTATTGTCAATAGTTAAAAATATTGATAAAGCTAGAGCTTAAATTCTGCTTTCTGAGAGCAGCTTGTCCTCTAGGATCTGTAGAGAACTCATACTCTTTGTTGGGTATCTGTCTTTTCCTTGTGTAATCTCCTCACTGCTTCCAAGAAGCATTACACAACAGATGTTTGGGAAGGCGTATTGTGCAACCCCTAAAAACATGAGCTTGGTTTGCCTCCAGGTCACCACAGAGCCTCCAACATGGCTCTTCAGTTTGTTTGCTTTTGATTTGGGGTTTAATGAAAAACAAAGTTAGATTCTTTAAACAGAAATCTCAGTGATTCCTCAGATTTCAATATTTAACTCTGATTTCCTTTTGTTTTTTATGTGTTCTACTCTTCTGTATTGTACTGCACTGTACCCTTTTCTATTATACTATACGCTTCTGAACTTCTGTCCTCTACTCTGCTCCACAGCCTCAGAGGTATAACTGCAGAGGTTTGGGTGAGATGTGGGGGAGGTTTGGGTGAGGTTTGTGTGAGATGTGAAGGAGGTTTGGGTGAGATGTGAGGGAGGTTTGGGTGAGGTTTGTGTGAGATGTGAAGGAGGTTTGGGTGAGATGTGAAGGAGGTTTGGGTGAGATGTGAGGGAGGTTTGTGTGAGATGTGAGGGAGGTTTGTGTGAGATGTGAGGGAGGTTTGGGTGAGATGTGAGGGAGGTTTGGGCGGGGCCAGACTGGGGTAATACTTCAGGCCGGGACACTCTCCACACATTCACAACAGACCTCGACAGAAAAGAGTCTCGTGCTCTTTATGGTCTATATTGTTTCCTTCAGAGCATCAGTAAGTGTTGGTGCTCGGGAGGTGTAGTTCTGCTGTGCTGAGGGCGGCCCTGCTAGTTTTTATTTAAAACACTGACCATGTCTCCTGCTGGTGAACATATCTGTGATTTTGCAGCATTTAGCATCACTTTCCTGCAGGAGGTTTCTACTTTTAATACGCTCCCCCTCCGCTGCTCCCGATGGCCAGTCCGGGCCTGGGTTTGGGTGAGGTGGTGTGACGTCCTGTGTCTTGTGTTACAGACAGTCTCCCCCCCCCCCCCCCCTCCTGACTTTCAGCTCATCACTTTGCCATCCTCTGGGCGTCTGTGGGGAACACCATCCCTGCCTCCTTCTGGGCCATGTACTACCTGGTGAGTCACCCTGAGGCTCTGGAGGTCGTCCGGCAGGAGATCCACGACGTCCTGAACCTCAGTGGAGACGAGTTCAGCAGCGACAAAGACGTGATGCTCAGCAGAGAGCAGCTGGAGAAGCTTCTTTATCTGGGTACGTGTGCATCAGTGACACGTGTGTCAGGACTGTTTCCTGTTGTGAGAAGCTTGATGAATAAGGACCCTGACCTTCGTCCACAGAGAGCGCCATCAACGAGAGCCTCCGTCTGTCCTCGGCCTCCATGAACATCCGTGTTGCTCAGGAGGACTTCAGTCTGCGGCTGGACGGCGAGCGCTCGGTGGCCGTCAGGAAAGGAGACATCATCGCCCTCTACCCTCAGAGCATGCACATGGACCCCGAGATCTACGAGGAGCCACAGGTACGACTGCACCAGCTACTGATCAATCACTTGTCATCACCTTCACTGCAAAACTGAACCCTATTGTGATTTCAATGGATTGCAATATATTTAAGTGATTTTTATTTTTTACACAGTTCAAGGACTTTTTAAGGGTTTAAATTTGAGCAAATAACACAAAAGTCATTGATCAATTTATACCATAAAAAGTTTAAAGGATCGCTTTTCAGTCAGAGACAGCTTTCATGTTATTTGGCCAATTTTAACAGGTTTAAGCAGATTAAACTAAAATCAGGGTATAAAAGTGATGATGAAATGTTTATTACTGTGTCGTGCAGAGAAATATGCAACACAGAATCCTGTAAACCAGATCCAGAATTCAGCATTTTAAAATGATACTACAAAGAATCCATTAAATATTAGACTACAAAATGTATAATAAGCAGGTGCAACTAAAACCTACTAGAGACATCAAAGGACAGTTAACTCGTCCACCTTAAACTCATTTGTGACAAAACTAGCAAACTTCAAAACTTCAGATCAAAAACTTTGATCGTCTGTACACCAGAATACTTCGGTAGTCCACTACACAAGACAAAGGGACTCTTCTTCCACCAGAGCTCTCACAATCCACTGAAAGTCTTTGGCCTCTGGATGATTTGAGAAGTGGTTTAAGAGACAACACTGACTCAGCTAAGTGGATCTTCTCTGGGTCCTCAGTTCGGTTCTTTCGTCCCACTTTATTGGCTTGCAGCAGAGCACAAATAAACAATGACAGTACACACAGAACAGAACAACGATAACGTCCGTAAAAAGATTTTATAGGACTGGATAAGATAAAGTGCTACGGTGTTCAGTGTGAGCAAAAGGTGCAAGGTAACAATTACCTGTTGCTCAAGTTAAGCATGTTTATTGCACTAAAGGAAATACTGGGAACGCGGTACCTCTGACCTGGAGGGAGCAGAGACGATGCCTCAGAGAGAGGATGGTCTCTGAAATCCATCCTGCCTTCCTTAAGACCGGATCCAGGGATCCTAGTGAAAAGGGTCAAACTGACTCAATGAAAGATCATCAGAGACATTAAGCCTCTGTAGGAAGTCTGTGAAGGTTCAGAGGGTCCAGTTCAGTAATGTAACTGTGTTTTTCATGAATGCACAAGCAAGTCCACACACAGCACTTTATATGAACCCTGCACTCCTCTCATGGTGTGTAGAGACACTCACTGCACAGGCTTTCCACCTGAAGAGGCGTTAAAGACTCGTGACTGATCAGTGTCTGTGCGGAGGCCATGGGTGTATTAAAAGATGCCTCCCCTCAGCCTTGCTGTCAATTTGCCCCAGTGGTCACTTGCGGTACTGCAGCCCATTTTCCCCCATTATCCTCCATTATAAAAGAGACGTCTGTAAAACTGTTGACCTCCAACTGCAAACAAGCTCAGTTTTACTTTCCCAGAGCCTAGAAAAGCTATTTTTATGAACGGGACATCATCCCGATGTAAAGTTTGTGGGCTGAGCGGGAACATGTGGGCGGGACCAGCAGGTGAAACTCTGCTGAGCATGTGCAGTGGGACGCAACACGTGGAAGCTAACCTGGAAGGTAGAAAAGTCTTTTGGCTTACGCGCTGGCCAAGCAGTTTTCAATCAAGGACACCATGTTTGAGTCCGGTCTGCAGTTCTTATAAAACATCCATGGCAGAGACACAGGGGGTCCAGGTCCAGCTTGTGTTTAACAAACCTTCATTGTTTCTGTACCGTCAGACGTTCCAGCTCGACCGCTACATCCAGGACGGCAGAGAGAAGACAGACTTCTACAAGGACGGTCAGAAGCTGAAGTATTACCGCATGCCGTTTGGCTCCGGCTCCTCCATGTGTCCCGGACGACACTTCGCCATCAACGAGATCAAACAGTTCCTGTGTCTCCTGCTGCTCTACTTTGACCTGCAGCTGGAGGAAGGTCAGACCAGAGCCGCTCTGGACTCCAGCAGAGCCGGACTGGGCATCCTGCTGCCCACCACAGATGTACGCTTCCGCTACAGGCTGCGAACAGTCGAACCAGGACAGTGATGAAAGGGTGTGTGTTATTGGCGCTCCCAGTCAGGCCACTGCTTAAGGCAGACTTAACCTATATTTTTATCATACTGATGTATGAATGAATATTTTTCAGTTTTTTTAAAATGTGTATTTGTTTTAAAAATGTAATAACGTGCACGGAATGCAGTGAGCCACTTTCCTGTCTGCATCATGAATAATAAACACTTTTAGACTCTAATGTGAAGTTGTCCACACTTTTAAAGTGAACTGTGATGTCAAACCTGCAGTTTGTTGGGGAGAAAAGGACAAGAATGCAATGATTTGCTGTGAGTTTGCAGCCTGCTTTTTAATTTGCACTGGCTTATGTAGACTGTGTTCTGTTATTGCATATCACTTAGTGGTGACAGTCTGTACAGGAAATAAAGGGTAAGTTTTCTTTACAGATGTGATCGTGTTTATGCAGCACTGTTGTTTAGGGCAGAGTAATACAGGTACACCTGGCAGCATCAGACCAATATAATGCTGTAATTCTGTAATGTACGATACTTAAATTATGGACGATGTGCTGTCTGACTTCACACATCTGTGTAGATGTGATGAATCCATACTGATACACCGCCAATATCCACCAATCATCTGGTATATTGATCTCCCCTCATGCTTCTACATGAGTATAGTTGCAGTACGTGTTCCCGCCATGAGGGGCAGCACTGACTCCATGCTGCTCCGTCGGTGAGGGACGAAGAAAGGAGGCGCCATCTTGGATGTGCCGGTGTTGTGTTGACTTTAATGACGAACACCTGCGCCACATCGTGTTTGTGTCACTTCACACCCGCCACCTGGCAAGTCCACCTATCATCAGGTGAGTTTATATTTTAACACGGCTCCCGGTCCTGGTTCACAGCAGGACGGCGATACCTATGATTGACCTGGATCCAGGATTTAATCTCTATGACATTTGTTGGTAGACTTCATGGTTTGTGTTGAAGGCGGTTAGCCTGTGTTGCTTTCACGCGATGTCGGCAGAAAGAGTATTATTCAAACATTTTAATTGGCAACAACGACTTAATTATTAAAGTTTTTTTATTTACGGTGTGTACAATATGGCTTGAACCCAACGTATGCTGGTCGGTAAACGTACACAGGTGTTGCTAACACCTGTCGACTAACCCCACGGAGAGAAAATAAATCGGTCTGGATGAAGGCGTCTGTCAACAGAGACGTTAACATTAAATCATTGTTAGCTAAAGAAAATTACCTTCTAAAGTTACAGGCACGGCTCCGTACAGACCATGCAGAGGGCTCCAACTTCAGTCATATTGATCTGTGTTCGTGTTACTTAGCCTATGCTAAAGCAATGCGATAATCTGAGTGTGGATGCTACATTAGGCTCTAGCGAACCTGACGGTAACAGATGTTAGCTAAACCCATCTGCTAATAACACGGTATGCTAACCGAACACAACTCGCATAAAGAGGAAAATAATAAATATGTCTGTTGTAGTTGGATTTGTTTTAGTTGAAAATGCCACTTTTAACCAGAAAGTATGTTGCTTACAGTTAGCTTAGCTAAGCTTAGCTACCGTTAACCGTAAACGTTAAAATGTCCCGCTCTCTCTGCGCCTACTGCGCATGCCCCGTTTACAGAGCTGTAATTGAATGCACTTTTAAAATGAATTCAGTTGTTTTACCATGAATAAACTGTCTCTTAATGAGCGTTGGCAGAGGGGAGACATTTACAGCCACTTGATGCTGGTTGAGTGAAAAATAAAATCCACATTGTGGCTGACTGAGGTGTTTTAATAGTTTTAATGGCTCGGAGGAAGCTCACGGTACTTGTTAGTGTGATGTCTCTGCTCAGGGTGGTGATGGGTACCGCTGAAGACACTTTGTTGTTTTATTAAAGTAAACGTGGTGACATCTGCTGGGCAGCCCTCAGTATTGTTTTTGTATGGGAATATTAAATGCAAAACCTCACGATGAGCAGCGAGTCAAAACACAAGTGAACTCGTTGCTGTAGAGATTATAATGTAAAAACAGGCCATTTTTACAGACTGAGAGGCATTTCCTGTCTTCACCTTCCTCCGTCCATCGCTCCGTATCACAGCGGGACGGGAAGAATGTAAAGAAGCTCAGCTATGAGTCAGTGAAACGTTCCCATGGAAAGAAGTAGCAGTAAAACAGAGTAAGGACAAACTGCACCAGCTGGGAGACAGACAGTAAAACTTGAATATAATTATTCTGTTTAGAGACCGCTTACACAGGATGAGGGGGGAGCGTTTTGGTTGTTAATAGAACCTTAATTTTGCCTTGAAGTAGAAATGCATATGTAGATGGACCAAGTTCTTCTAATGTGATGTGGGCAGAGTCTACTGGTTCAATAAGTTCTGGGGTGACTGAAGTGACCAAACTGGGAGACGCTGAATACGACGTTTTGGAAACATGTTGTTTCATGAACCAGAGAGTAAGATGCATCCTCATCTGACTGGGAGGAAATCATGTCTCACCTCTGATCATGAGGAGCACCTGGGGAGCCCAGCATGAGCCTTTATAACCACAGTGTCGCCGGCTTCCTGTCTGCCCCTTCACTCTGTTGGTCCAATAAAGGCGAAAAAACTTGTTTTCTTTTTAATTCTCTGAATATGCACACGATGCACTAGCTGGGTTAGCTGGGAGACTTGCAGTAAGGCTTTGTTCACAGACAAGAGTTTCCCTGGAGAAAGACTTCCTATACCAGAGCGAGCTGCGACCGCCAGACCACAGAAATCCAAAGTGATGATGTGATCAGAAAGCTTTCTCGGATGTTTCACTTCATATGTTAAAATTAGACATCTTAACCACTGATGACATTTTAATTTCTCCCTCAGAGGAGGACGAAGAGCAGATTGTTTCCAGTAGAAACCAGTTATTTATTTTTGACAGACAAATCAAGCTTTAATGTGGAAACATGTAGGCCAACAACATTACATTCACACCCTTTATCGACATCTTGTACCTTGGTAGACCCACCGGCTGAAACACCAGAACACTAATGGCAATACTGTTGCACTCTAAGTATTGATCTGTGATGAAGTCATCTCTGCCCTCTGTGGCCGTGCTGAACTGGGTTTCATGTTGTGAAGCACATGTTACATGAGCAGGTGAGTACTGTTATGGCAGCACATCAAGCTCCTTAAACTGCTCCTTAATCTGCCTCTCTGTGTGTCGGGCCTGGACCTTCATGTGTTCTGCTGTTTGATCAAACTTCACTTTCACTAGTTTAAAAACTTCTCCTTTAAGGGCTCCAGAGTTTCCTGAAATTCCTCCTTGTGTTGTTGTGCTTCATCGTCCCTTTGCTGTTTAAAACTATGTATCAGCTGTGAGTCGCTGCTCTGGTTCTGATGAGCTGAGATCCAGTTCAGTGCATGCTGCTACTTGAACCAAACCTCATTGTAAATGTACTGCAGAGTGTAACACGGTGTAATGGGACTATGCGTTGCTTCACATCAGTTTAGTTTATTAGTACAATAATGAGGAAAGAAATGCATTCGATAGAAAAGAGTAAAACAAACATCTTTATATTCAAACGCACGAGCAGGAAGAGAGAAACCGCTGTCGTGCGTGTGTGTGTGTAATGAGCTGTCAGCAGGGCCGTCATGCAGCCCTCATTATTCTGTCAACACGCCTTGTACGGTTATTCAGCCTGTGTGTGTGCGCATGGCCTGGTGCCAAGCATAAGGCGCCACTTTATGAGAATGATGATCTCACCTCGACCCGCCTCCAAACACTGTGTGTGTGTGTGTGTAAAAGTGCTTTGGCGTGTTTTTATAAAGAGCAGTTGTGTAAAAGAGAAAGTTAAGAGCTGAAGACGGTGTGTTTGTGTGTTTGTGCAGCTTTAATGAACAGTTGGTCTGTGTGTTTATTGAACAGGTGCAGAAACAGAAATATGTTGAGATTTTAGCAGCAGGTGAACAGCTGATTAGCTGCTAAGCTAACAAGAAACAACATGTAAAACAGACAGACTTGGAGCTGGACAGTGGATGTTTTCTCCTCTGATGGAGCTAGGCTAACACTTTTCCTCTGCTCCCAGTCTCTGTGCTAAGCTAGGCTAACAGTTTCCCTCTGCTCCCAGTCTCTGTGCTAAGCTAGGCTAAACAGATCCTGGACCTGTCTCTGTGCTGGACGCACACACAGAAACTGATCTCCGTCTGAATCATGTGACTCTGGAAGAGACCGTGAACCAGAGTGTTGGTGGTTTTTAATAAAACTGTAAAATGTTCTTTAAAGATTTTAGCTTCTTGTCGTAGTTTATTATCCTGCAGTTAGATTCATGAATAACAAGCGGCGACGGCTTTTATTAGCAGAATTATTCACATCCAGAGAATAAATATTAAAGTCAAATGAAGACAGGCACCAAACAATCATTACATCTGTACAGACCAACACCGCTGCTGTTCTGTGATCAGCAGGTATTTGTAGACGAACTTCTTATGTTCAGGTGATAATTAACAATATTTTGCTGTTAAAACTCATCACTTTAAGCTTTCAGAGGTTTTTCCAGCGGAACAAAAGGAAAACAGAATACTGACATGAAACTGCTTCAATATAAAGACCGAATAACATGTAAAATACATAAATATCAGTCGAGGAAAGGTCGTCAGCCACCATGGCTGCAGTTCCTCTAATGGCCACTAGACAATGCTCACTGACTGCATTGAGGTGAATGGAAAACCCCCCCCAAGTACAACATCAACACAGTTTTAAGTTCAGGTCTCAGAAGATCACTTCACGTCTGATGTGAGTCTCCGAGGTGAAGCTTAAAGAACATATTCATATATTAATAATATCAACATATTTGTTTCTGGCTTTATTAGCTGACAGATGTCCCCGTTGTATTTACACAGGTTTTCTTTTTTGCTTTGAGTCCACAGCTTGGCATGTTTTTCCTGATCCAGATCACATGTCGGTCCCAGGTGGAGATGGAGTCCTGTTCAGACTGCTGTTTGCGCTCAGACCAGGACGCAGAGGGGCTGCTCTGTGGGAGGTGTTTCAGAGGAAAGGGGCTGATGTCCAGCCTCTGCCGGGAGGTCCTCAGACTCCCAGCAGTATCCCAGAGAACAGAGAGTCCTGCAGGACGCTGATGGCCGAGCCGGTGGCGTTGTCCACAAACACCGACACGTACTCTCCAGCCTGCACGGCCAGAAACACTCATCATTAATGCTGTTTGCCAAAACCTTCATTTCATAAATCCAGCAAGAAGAATCAGCCACCGAGGTGAGATCGCACGGCAGCTTATTATTCTGTACAGCGCTCGGACTGGAACAGTAACATGTGTAGGTGAATAATCAGCATGAAAATATCTTCCAGTTTACAGACTGATCATGTAGTCAGCACTGAGGATGAGGAGGATGAAGTTTTGGATTCAGTGAATGTTGGCAAGATGATGGTGAGTGTGTGTCTTTATTGTTTAGAGTGAAGAGTCCTTCCTGTGTGATACTGAAGGGGGAGAAGCGACACCTGTCTGTGTTGGTCTGGAAGTGTTTCAAAGATCAGTGAGTGTAACAGCGACGGCATCGTACCTGCAGGTAGAGCGTCCCTGTAAGTAAGATGCTGAACGTTCCTCCTGCAGCCGCCACGCCCATCACAGACTCCACAGAGCTGCACACGCGCGCACACACACACACACACACACACACACACACACACACACACACACACACACACACACACACACACACACACACACGAAACACTGCATAATCATACAAAGACACAGACAAGGCAGTCCCCGAGTCACTGAGCCCACTCGGGGTCTGATGAGCATGAACCGGTGCTTTGGCCTAAGAGGTTTTGTTATTTACAGAAGTGCAGTCTAATCTGATTGATTACTGTCAGCTGTAACAGAAGGAGACAAACATGTCCTCAGTTATCAGAGAGGCAGAGTACTCACAGGTTGCTCTGGCAGAGGGACTCGATGCAGATCGCTGCTCTCACACTGTCTCTGAGCCGGACCTGGACCCTGTCACCAGACTCTGACACACACACACACACACACACACACACACACACACAGAGTAATGAACAAAGTTTCCTGATTTCCAGATATGAATCAAACACCAAGTAAACAAGAACGTTCAATAATCGATGTTTCAGCTGCACTGCAGTCAGTATGGGAAGCTAATTCTAATTTACATTTTATAAAATAAAAATAAGATTGTCTGGTCTGAGTGGTGCTGTGGGTCACCTGGACCCAGTGCTCAGTGTCCTCCTGTCTGTGGGTGCAGGTGTGTCAGGTGTGCAGCTCTCACCTATCAGCAGGCTGGAGGTGAGCTGGTAGAAGCCGGAGACGGCTGCTGTGTATCGGCCAGTGCTGCTGTTGAAGCTCTGACCCCTCTGGAGGCTCCGCTCTGAGTCCGAGGGCTGCAGGGGTCAAAGGTCAAACACAGGAATACAAATATAATTTGTAATCTCGTGTGTGTGTGTGTGTGTGTGTGTGTGTGTCACCTGGCTGAACGGCTGCAGCTCCAGCAGGCTGCGTCGTGGGACGGTGACGGGCTGCAGGAGGCGACTGAGGAAGGAGGTGGAGACACGAGGAGGATGATCACACCGCAGGCACACTCCTGCTGCTATGTCTGAGAGGAGGGGGGGGGCAGGAGGTAAAAGAGAAATAAGATGTGTTGATTGTTTGGATAAAGTTTTTTTCAAGAATGATGTCATATGAGGAAAAAAATGGCTGTGTTGGCGTGCTGCCTGCTCAACACTGAGACGTCAACACACACACACTTTCTGACAGACACAAACATTTACTGTGTGTGTGTGTGGCGCCTCCCTGCTTGGATAACAGTCCTGCTGCAGTTTTCTGTCAGAAACGTCAACACACACACACACACACACACACACACACACACACACACACAGACTTCCAACGTCTGAGTTCATCAGTTACAGAAGCCTCGACAGTAGGACTGATTTGCTATGAGTTGTGGGTAAATGAGGTCTTTGTTTTATTTCCAGCCTGAGCGTGCAGTTCCAGTCAGCAGAGGACAAGGTGACAGGAATGTGGTCAGCTGGTATTGATTACTGCACAGCAAACGGTGTGATGATGGATCCGTGTGTGGGAGCAGCTGTACGCAGTGAAGCATTTAATGTCAACACAATGCAGTCTCATTAATATGGAGATGATACTGTGTGTGTGTGTGTGTGTGTGCGCGTGTTGATGGAAACAGTCACGTTGGTTTGTCTCGTCTTTGTTTCAATAATCTTCAACACACACAGTTATTGGCCAAAACTAAGGACATCCACACACACAACCTGATGGAGGAAAACAAGCATGAACCAACAAATTCTCTCTCTCTCTCACACACACACACACGTATATATACACACACACACACACACACACGTATATACACACACACATGCAGAAACTAACAAAGACACACCATCAGTCAGCAGGAATGTCAGGAATCCTGCTGCTGAGCCAACTCACATCCACGCTCCACAAAATTACCCCTATTAAGGACTCAGACAGCCTGCCTCCACACACACACCAGCCTGTCTTTATATAACCTACATACAGAAAACACTGAGTGAAAGTGAAAAATGATGTGAAAATGAAAGTCTGGATCCAGTGAATAGCTCGTCAACATTTCAGCTTTTTTTCCATCTTTACTGAAAACAAACAGGAAGTCTGGAGTCTGTCTGTGAAAATGTGTCCTGGAGACATTTAGATACATCTGTCTTCTCTGGACGTCAGGTGGATCAGTTTCATCTGTGTCCAGTACAGAGACGGGTTTAGCCTAGCTTAGCACAAAGACTGGAAGCAGGGGGAAACTGCTAGCCTAGCTTAGCACAAAGACTGGAAGCAGGGGGAAACTGCTAGCCTAGCTCTATCAAAAGAGACAAGTCATGTTTGACCAGTTTGACCTCAGTCCACCCGTCTTCAGGGAGTTCTCACCTCTCAGTTTTAGCTGCAGCTCCTGGATGAGCTCCTGTTGTTGGGGCAGAAGGGGGGCGGGGGGGCCCGCTGGCCCCTGGGGTCCTGGAGGGCCCGGAGGGCCTGGAAGACCATGCTGCAAAGACACACAAACATTTAGAGATGTATATCGTGGCCTTTGAACGATCAAGTTTGTGGTCTGAGTGGTTCTGACATATTGAGGTTCAAGAAGCAAAACTGACACGACGTCTCTTTTACTTTGTGCTCATTTCATCACATTTGATCTTCATTTGGTTCCACCCTGTGCAGGTAGAGACCTGTCTGACCTTGGAGGTTCTCCTGGATCCTTTGGTTCTCCGGTTGTCCCCCTTGTTGGAGTTTCTTCTGAAGATCAACCAGGAGCTGAGAGGAGACACTCTGGACAGATCAGAGGACAGCGGCTCCTGCAGGACACAACAGCACGCAGTAGGTTCATCATGAGGAATCACAAAGACACATTTTGCAGCTTCTTGCATTGAAAAGGCCTCAAACATCAGTCTAATATTCTGTAAATGTTGCCACCTGCCATTATTTTATTATAATAATAATAATTAACTGTCAGAAAAGTCACATTTTTGTAAAAATACAAGGTTCCAAACCCAAAAAGAGATTCAGGTACTGAGATAGAAAACAGTGTTTGTATTTTTGCCTTAACAGTGATTTAAATGATTAATGAATAATTAAAATATTTGCTGATTAACTTTCTGTCCATCGACTAATTTCTGCATTTTTAATCGATGGACAGAAAATGAATCGACCGTTTGATAATCGATGAATCGTTCAGGTCGTTGTTGGACATTTAATGGTTCCAGCTTGTTCGTCTGACGTGATGACGAACTGAATCAACCGTCAGCTAACGATTAATCAGTTAATCAGCAGTTAATCAACAATGAAGATAACCAGCAGTTGTCGTTGGTAACCGCGGGGAGAGTGGATTGATTATGAACGTTGATGTATAAAATGACGGACTCATGTGGACCAAGTCAAGCGTGTGGAGTCCTTTGGGAGATGGAAGATACGTGTTCTCTTCCTGTTTGTCTCCTGAGTCTGATCTTCTCACGAAGTGAAACTCGCTGTGACCTGCTGCCTGTTTTAGCTGTTGGCTGGATGTTGCTGCTCACTGATTGGCTGAAAACATTGCGGAAACATTAACAAGCTGCAGAATGTGTTTGAGGAATCAACATCGCGTGAAACATTTGAGAGCACAACGTGACGTACAGCAGGTAGCATGAGCGCTACGCCTGTGCACAGTGAGTCGCTGAGCTCCTCCCACCATCACTCAGCAGCAGCTTCCTCCTCCCGCCATGAGCCTTAAAAGCTTGGATGAGAGAGGGATGAAGGCATTCCTGCACCCTTAAAGGTAGTTCAGATGGTTTAGGCGATGGGCACTTTCTGAGCGAATGGCCGATGCTTTTGTTTTGGTGAAGATGTGATTTAAACCACTGAACTGAACTCCCACTGTCTTACAGACCACCTTCACAGGATTAGCCAGGCCGTTCTTCTCTCTGGTACCCAGGTGGCCATACCATAATAGAAGATGAGATCACAGACTCGGTAAAAGCTCTGCAGACCCGTGTCATTAGAGTCTTATCAATCTGGAATTCAGCAAGTTTCATGAAATGGTCCGTACTCAATTCTAAATGATCCATCGTGGGTTGTGGATGATTCCTATCCAAAAACAGGTTCTCAACATGGATCCAACTCACTAAAAGAAGACCTGAATCAGCTCATGTGGTTCTGGATGACGGACTTGGGCCATCATCCAGAACTGGTCCCTGCTGTCGGTCTGCCAGAGAGACTCGGAGCTGAACACCCATGTAGAGTCTGAGAACCGACTGGTCACCAGTATTGGATCATTTCCACAACTTGAACCTCCCTCACAGCCCAGATTCAAGTCTGCTTCAACAGATTTAATTAGTCATGTTCAACATGTTTTTCAGCCTCGTGTTTTAAAGGTACAGAAACACAGAACCCAGCCTGCAGGGAGCCCAGCTTCCACTGCTTTATATTCAGTTATTGAAGGTATATCTTCATAAATCGTTTGATTAAAAAGTCAGAAAAGACTGATAAATGTCTTGTCTTGTTCGACCAACAGAGCAGCTGTGTTTATATCAGATTGTAAATGTAGACGGCAGCATACATTTTCACCCCCCGCCCAACCGATCAATAAGTAATTGATGGTTAGCTTGAGTACTTCCTGTCAGCACTTGGTGTGAGAAGAGCCGGAACATTTGTGGATTCTGGTTTTAAGTTCTTACCAGGATCTCGGTGCTGACGGTCTGGTCCTCCTCCAGGATCTCCTGACTCTCCTCACTCTCCACCTCTTCAACGCTGGCTGACTCCGTCTTCATCATCATCATCATCATCAGTCCCAGGAGCAGAGGGAGCAGCAGCAGCCCTCCTGCCCCACCCAGAGAGCTCCTTCCCTGGGAGGACCTGGCCAGCATGCTGGGTGTGGTGAAGGTGGAACCAGAGGACGACGGCGTTCAGGTCTGTGTCTTTATGGACTTAGGATGTTCCCATGATGCCACTCTGTAAGTCTGCTCCTCTCAGATCAGCTCAACTTTAATTCTATTTGGAGGAAAGTGTGTTTTGATGAAGTTTGGAAGAACTTTGTTTTTTCAGCCTCTTCTCCGTCTCTGAGTTTTGTCTCGTGACGTTTAATGTCTGTTTTCTTCTTCTGTAGTTTCTCTTCTTGCAGCTTCTCGGCGTCTTCTTTTCTCTGTTGGGTTAATTTTCCGTTGTGAGCGAGTCAAAGCTCCACTGCTGTGAACACAAACTGCCAGACATAAATACAGTGAGTCTGTGTGAGGAAAGTTTCTCTCTGTGGGTGGTTCGGTGCCTCCTCCTTCTCCTCCTCCTCTTTTTCCACCTCTTCCTCTCTCGTCTTTCACTCCTTCCTCCTCCGTCGTTCAGACGAGTGACAGCGTTTTTCTTCTCTGATCCTCTTCAGTTTGGACGTCTCTGCTCTGCAGAGTCTGTTTATAATCTCCCTACTCCTCCTCCTCCTCCTCTCTATCTGTCTCTGGATCTGAAGCTGTCACTTCATCTGTCTGCAGTCTTTTTCTTAATGTCTCCTCAGCGTCCGTCTGTCTCGCTCTGTTTTATCTCTTCTCCCATCGTTTGTCTTTCTTTGCCTCCAGACTTTGTTCTCCTCCTCCTCCATGTACAAGTTTCCCTCTCCACCTTCAGACCTAATGCAGCAGCTCTGATAATATATCCATGTGTGTATGTTACATATTTATATTTGTACAGCTTGTCATACATGTCCATTATACATTTATAACATATAAAGTGATAAACAGACCTATTTGTTGGGAGGTGACAGGAAAAAATATCCCAAAATATGAAATATTGTAATAATATATTGTGCATGTGCTGTAATTAAAACGGCATTAAATTAGTTTTATACTTTGGATTAAAGACTTTGATGTATTAAAACTAAAGTTGATTCCTTTTTCATGTAAACCCTGCAGCTTTCTCTGTTTAATAGAAACATATGTTAGAGAGTAAAACTTTCTGTAACAGGTGAAATATGAAAACATGTTAAGGACAATAAACACAATGAGGCTGAAACATCTTGAGTTTGACTGAATGCAGCAGGTGGTTCAGTTTATGACTTTACAGTTTAATGTCACCAAACATTATACACAGGAACAGCAGCACTAGCGGCAGCAGTAACGGTAGCAGTAACGGCAGCAGGAACAATAGCAATAACAGCAGTAATAGCAGCAGTAACAATAGCAGTAACAGCAGTAGGAACAGCAGCAGGAACGGCAGCAGTAACAATAGCAGTAACAGCAGTAATAGCAGCAGGAACGGCAGTAGTAACAATAACCGTAATAGCAGCAGTAACGGCAGTAGTAACAATAGCAGTAACAGCAGTAATAGCAGCAGTAACGGCAGTAGTAACAATAACAGTAATAGCAGCAGTAACGGCAGTAGTAACAATAGCAGTAACAGCGGTAACGGCAGTAGTAACAATAGCAGTAAAAGCGGTAACGGCAGTA